>WWET01003384.1:106236-141312 GCA_011038615.1 Limnodynastes dumerilii
TTTCCCTGGCTATTTCGGCTGGTAAGCAGCAAAGTGAGAGGCTTTGTGGTAGTGGGGGAGGGAGTATTGTGGCTCTGTGCTCTCTACTCCACTTATTCCTTTCTGCCTGAACGGACTGCTGCTTTGACCATAAGGCTTAATCATAAGGCCCTGCTTCCCATGTGCAGAGATTGCTTCACCCATGTGCAGAGATTGCTTCCTGCTTTTTTTTATTGTGTGCTGAGCTGTTGGTGCT
This sequence comes from Limnodynastes dumerilii, assembly GCA_011038615.1. Taxonomy (NCBI): domain Eukaryota; kingdom Metazoa; phylum Chordata; class Amphibia; order Anura; family Limnodynastidae; genus Limnodynastes; species Limnodynastes dumerilii. Next base: position 106,472 of record WWET01003384.1, read on the forward strand.
GCCCAGCTAATGCATCCTGATCTTGGACTCTGCATCTGTGTCCTGCCCTGGTGACTGTGGATTGTGTCCTGTAAAACCTATCTTTGTTCCTGCTGGAGTTACTGCAGCCATTTCCCCCATCTATGTTGTATTTTAGTGTGCAGAAGCCTCCTGGGCAACATTTGCACTTTTCATTCAAGGCCAGTGTATACAGAGTGACAACAGAGGATTCTTCTACTCCAACAGCTCTGCACAGCTACCAGCAGATGGTGTTGCAGATGGTGTTGCTGAAACACAGCCAGCCTGTAAATTGTCTTCTCCTGTGAACTGTTGTTCACCAGACCCCAGATCTCCCAATTCCACATCTATTACCTGAAGGTGATACCTCTTCACAGGACTCATAATAACAACTGTGGAGGTTTTGTGAGTTATTGTGCTAATACATTGTTCTTTACTTATTATACTTAGATAGGTGACCCTATGGTCTCTTGCTTCTTTTATATCAGTTACTGTGCACAAATCTAATGTGACATTTACCTTGCTTTAAGTTTTTATAACAGTGTGGGTGACCCTGTTAATCTGCTACTTAATCTTTGTATGGTATGAAGAGGTATATCGACTTGTCTTCCTCTAGTGCTCCCCAAAAAATGGGTAAAACAAACAAAACTGGGGTTGCCAAGCCTGTTCCCTCTAAGAGTCAACCTGCCTCACCAAAATCACCACCCCAACTAGCAGAGGATCCGGCAACTCCGGACATTTTTGCATCGCAATCTCCTTCTCCTTCCTTGACTGCAGAAACTGCAAAGGAAATTTCTAAGATATTGCTACCTCAAATTGACCAAACCTTAGAAAATAAATTAGACCAAAAACTAAATTTGGTGATCTACAGGATATGCTAGCCTCTACTATTACCCAAGTCCAATCAAATACTCAACGTCTCACTGACGTGGAGCAACGAGTTGGGGACTCAGAGGATACTCTCACCTCATTGCAAAATACAGTTCTATCCCAATCCCAAACTATCGCAACTCTCACAGAAAAACTTGAAGATATTGAGAACCGGAACAGACGTAATAACTTACGTTTTATAGGTATCCCGGAAAGTGTTAAGGATAGGGATTTACTTACATACATCCAATCAGATTTGTTTACAGCTCTCAAAATAAACCCAGGTCATGCCAACATGACTATAGAGAGAGTCCACAGACTCGGTCCAGACCGTCAGAGAAATGGCGATAGGCCAAGGGCGGTAATTGCTAAATTTTTTAATTTTAGAGATAAGGAGGCAGTGATTACAGGCTACAGAAGTAATAACCCTTTGTATGTCCACAATCAGAGAATTCAGATTTTTCAGGACTTCTCGACTCAGGTCACACAGAAAAGGCGTGAGTTTACCCCTCTATGCAAATTTCTCTTTGAGCATGATGTATGTTTCGCCCTGCTGTATCCGGCTAAACTGCGCATTACTAATGGCGGCAAAGATTTTTTCTTTGATGACCCCGCCAAAGCTAGAGCTTTCATGCAGGGCATGGATCTACCAGACTCTGTCCCTCTTCGGTCACCCACTCGTGAAAATGTTTAACAAAAAAAAGGTATTTTCAAGCTTATTTGTTACTGCTAAAATTACTTAACTCTTTCCATAAGATGAACAGACTATGGTTCATGTTATTACAGTTATATATTATTAGTTTAAGTTACTGGGCCCTGTTCCAACTGGTATTGGACTGGGCACAAATTGTTCAGGTGGAAAGTTTAGAAAAGGAGAATGTTAGAGTTCAGGATATTGTTGATGCATTTTTTTTACATTGGTTTAAAATGACAAATGTTAGCGTGGGTTGTGTAATGTTTCAAAAGGTGTTATCTCAAATCCCGGGCACCCGCTTGAGTCTCTTCTTTTTATGGTCTGTCATGTTGCTGGTTTATTTCTCCATATCTCTAGATGCCTATTACAACCTCTAGAATTGCAGCTAAAGTAAGGCCTTCTTCGGGCTTACGAGTAGTATCATGGAATGTGAGTGGTTTAAACTCACCTGTAAAACATAGAAAAGTCATTACTCATTTAAAATCTATGAATCCAGATATCACATTGCTCCAGGAGACACATTGGAATGATTCGCAGACTGCTGCTCTAAAAAGTCCATGGATAGGCGAATGTATTATGGCATGTCACTCTACCAAAACTAGAGGGGTTGCGATTTTAATACACAAGCGCCTATCTTATCGCTATATTGTCCTGCATATCATATGATAGGTGGATCAAAATATACTGTGGTTAACTTATACGCCCCCAATGGTCCTAATCAGGCCTTCTTCGCGTCACTATCTAATACCCTCTTGCAGCAGGATACCCCTAATTTGATTATGGGAGGTGACTTCAATACCGTAGATAATCCCAAGTTAGACAGATCTCAGGGGCGAGCAAATACGCAAGGCTCAACATGGGAAGGAATACATCTTCTGAAAAATCGACACGGACTGTCGGATCCATGGCGATTATTAAATCCTTCTGATAGATCTTACTCTTTTCATTCCAGGGTACATAAAACCTTCTCAAGGATTGATTACATTCTCATTTCAGATTACCACTTCCCTAAAATAACTAATGCAACACTTAAAGACATTGTGGTTTCAGACCATGCACCTGTGCTCATAGTTCTTCACCTCCAGGATTCTGACCTACGACAACTTTCTTGGCGATTCCCTAACTATTTATATGAATCGGATAACTTTAAGGAATTTTTGAGCTGTCGTTGGCTGGAATTTGTGGACGATAACTTAGAACATTGGGGAGACCCTATTTTGTTTTGGAATACTGCGAAAGCAGTCTTACGAGGTCATATATTGTCATACCAAGCAAAACAAAAGAAAATATATCAGGAGAAGTATAATGTCCTATTAAGTGCAATGCAAATAGCTTTTTCCCGCTATAGTTTAGACCCCACTGAAGACAATTTACACTTATACATAGAAGAAAGGCAATTACTGGAAATATTCTTAACCTCACAGGCCAGGCTTCGGGGTGAATACACCAAAAATAAATTCTACCGTTGGGGTAACAAGTCAGGCAAAATATTATCTAATATGTCCAAAACTAACAAGCGTAAATCCCCGATTTTGGTAATTCAAGATAAGAATAATGGACAACGATTCACTAGGACGGAGGAAATTGCAAAGGCCTTTCAAACTTATTACGAAACATTATATTCTGAAGCTCCTAGAAATCCAATTTTGCATGATTATTTGTTAGAAAAGGCTAAATTACCTAGACTCTCCCCACTACAACAGGCACTCCTTGAAAGGGACATTACTGAGGAGGAAGTTAAAAATGCAATTACATCACTCCATAATAATAAAACCCTGGGTCCGGATGGTTATTCGGCAGAATTTTATAAGATACTTAAACATAATATCACACCCTTCCTCACTGAATTGTTCCAGACATTATACAGGGAACAACCCCTAAACCCATCCTTTAATGAGGCCAAAACATATTTATCCCGAAGCCTGGTAAAAATCTAGAATTGATTACTTTTTATCGACCCATTACTCTACTGAATCAAGATTGCAAATTATTATCTAAAATTATAACTAATCGCCTCCAATCCATATTGCCCAAATTGCTTACTCCCCACCAATTAGGGTTTACTCATCACCGCCAATCAGTCAAAGGGGTAAGATCCGCCATAGCTGCAGTAATCACTGCTTCCCTCCCTGAGCACTCTATGACCAATGGGATCCTGCTAAGTCTTGACGCGGAGAAGGCCTTCGATAAAATATCCTGGACACACCTCCAAAAAATCTTTGAGTATAGACGCTTCGGACAAACATTCGCTAATTTTATAAAGTTTCTATATACTAACCCTACGACCACCTTAATATTAAATGGTATGTCCTCCAACAAGGTCATTAAGTCTAGAGGCACTCGACAGGGATGCCCCCTATCCCCACTATTATTTAATCTTGCATTGGACCCTCTTCTAAGAATATTACAATCCGAGGATATCTTTAAAGGTATTGGAATAGGACATACCCAGACCAAAATCACGGCATTCGCTGATGATTTGTTGTTATATATAAGCAACCCAGAACAATCTTTACACTCCATTTTGGGGATAATAACAGAATTTGGAGAGATCTCAGGTTTCACGGTAAATCAGTTGCAATGTCCTTGGGTTCACAGATAAAACCTAGCTGGGCCAAAGATCTAAATCTTACTTGGTCTAAACATGCTATCACATATTTGGGTTTAAAAATTCCTAGAAATGTTCACACCTTATATTCTATGAATATGAGAGAATTGATAAAGGAGGTGACTGCAGAGATTAATAGCTGGCAAAAACTTCCACTCTCCTTTCTGGGGAGGGCTAATTTGCTCAAGATGGTTTCCTTCCCAAAATTATTGTACCCCCTACAAACACTTCCCATATTATTATCTCCAACAGATGAAAAATATTTATCTACGGTGTTCCGTAAATTTATTTGGAATGGCAAACGTTCAAGAATTGGTCTTTATAAATTACAATTAAATCATGCACAAAGAGGCATAAATTTTCCAAATTTAAAAATATATAGCCAAGCAATTCAGTTACGGTATATACGAGACTGGCTACACAATACAGCTTATTATACAAATACCCTGTTAGACCAATCCTTTTTACCGTCCATAACCCTACCAAATTTCTTACACATGCGGAGAGTTGATATCCCACAGGAAGTAGAGGATAACCCACTATTAATGACCCCATGGAAAACTTGGCATAGGGTACACTCTACCATGGGACTCCAAAGTCACAAGACACTCTTTTTACCGTTATTGGGGAATCCCGCATTTCAACATGGAGGGGCTTTATATCCCTTCACTACGTGGAGAGATAGGGGACTCAATAATATAAAATTCATGACAGATGCTCGTAGACAACAAGTACTATCTAGAGCAACGATACGAGAAAATTATAACTTACCTCTTACTCATGATTTTGCATTGTGTCAGGCCACTCACTATACCGCACAAGTGGTAAGTGCCTTCCCGACAGAAGACTGGATAAATGACCTTGACAGAACGTTGGGTAACCCACCAGAACCCAGGAAGCTTATCTCTTCCCACTATACTATGCTTAAGGCCACAGTAGATTCCCACCATTCCCAAAATAACTTTATTAGATGGCAACAGATCTTTTCAGATTTAACTCCTGAACAGCTCCTGAAATCATTTAACTACTCATGTTCTGTTTTAAAAGCGAACACATATAGAGAGATGTTTTTTAATATCTTTTAGAGGTTATTTCTCTCCAACTCGCTGTCACAGAGCTGGTATGACAGATCTCTGTCCAAAATATAATCAACCAGGTGCCTCGTTCATGCATTGCATGTGGGAATGTCCTAGAATTAAGGCTTTTTGGGGTTGGGTTCAATTATACACCACAAATCACTTGCTTAATTATGTGCCATTGAACCCAAAATGGGCCATTCTAGGCATGGTGGATCCTACTGTCAAAGGTTCTAAAGAAAGCAAACAATTTCTTTTAATAGTATCAGCTGTTGCACGAAAATGCATTTTGCACATGTGGATAAAAAAAAATCCGCCAAATCTGAAATTGTTTCATAACAAACTATACTTTGTTTTTCGCATGGAATGGCTTGAGGCAACCTTGCACAAAGAACAAAGGACAGGAACATTTTTCCAACTTTGGGAAACATATATTAACACACTGTCAAATTCCATTAAAACTAGTATTCATAAATGTTTTCAGAACGTCAGTTGGTATGAAACAAGGGTACTCCAATCAGACCCGCCTGTTACTGTTGTATAGTATATGCCCTTGGTCTCCTAAAATCCTGAATGCTTAGGGTGCCCGGGATGGAGAGTCATCTAGAGAGGATATAAGCAGCCTTGGCTGACAACCAAATACATCTCCCCAATTTATGTACAATGTAATTTGATTTGTTATATAAACAAACTGTTCAATGTTAAAATGTACTAATGCATGTTGCTGATTGTATATTATGTTTTATACCCTGAGCTCTAATAAAAAAAAAAAATAAAATCATACAGTAAGGGTGTTCCAAAGCCCTTAGGTATGATCTTCCATTCTGTATGTGTGGAGACTTCAGGTAGGATCCATGTGGAAGACCCATTTGCAGGGTTTCTGACTTTCTGATTCTTCCACGGATACCTGGAGAAATGCCCGAATTTCGTGAGTAATCTCAGATATTCTGGAAGAGTCTTCCAACCTGTCCATATATGAGGGGAGTGCAGGGGGAGAGCAGAGGCTTACATACAGTGCATCCGGACTGTTGCATAATGATTTAAAAAGTTTTTGGGAGATTTTTGCAAATTTATTAAAAATCAAAAACTAAGAAATCCCATGTACATAAGTATTCACAGCCTTTGCCATGAAGCTCAAAATTGACCTCAGATGCATCCTGTTTCCACTGATCATCCTTGAGATGTTCCTACAGCTTAATTGGAGTCCATCTGTGGTAAATTCTGTTGATTGGACATGATTTGGAAAGATACACACCTGTCTATATAAGGTCCCACACGTGACAGTGCATGTCAGAGCACAAACCATGCATGAAGTCAAAGGAATTGTCTGTAGACCTCCAAGACAGGATTGTCTCGAGGCACAAATCTGGGGAAGGGTACAGAAAAATATCTGCTGCTTGGAAGGTCCCAATGAGCACAGCGGCCTCCATCATCCGTAAATGGAAGAAGTTTGGAACCAGGACCCTTCCTAGAGCTGGCCAGCCGTCTAAACTGAGCGATTGGGGGAGAAGGGCCCTAGTCAGGGAGGTGATTAAGAACCCGATGGTCACTCTGTCAGAGCTCCAGCATTCCTCTATGGAGAGAGGAGAACCTTCCAGAAGGACAACCATCTCTGCAGCCATCCAGCAATCAGGCCTGTATGGTAGAGTGGCCAGAGGGAAGCCTCTCCTTAGTAAAAAGCACATTGCAGCCCATCTGGAGTTTCCTAAAATGCACCTGAAGGACTCTCAGACCATGAGAAACAAAATTCTCTGGTCTGATGAGACATTGAACTCTTTGGCGTGAATGCCAGGCATTATGTTTGGAGGAAACCAGGCACCGCTCATCACCAGGCCAATACCATCCCTACAGTGAAGCATGGTGGTGGCAGCATAATGCGGTGGGGATGTTTTTCAGCGGCAGAAACTGGGAGACTGGTCAGGATAGAGGGAAAGATGAATGCAGCAATGTACAGAGACATCCTGGATACAACCTGCCCCATAGCGCTCTTGACCTCAGACTGGGGCGACAGTTCATCTTTCAGCAGGATTACTATTGTCCTGGAGTGGCGAGCAGTCCGGTACGCTCCACCCATCAAGCACACCTTCCAATAGCCAGCAATCGTAAATTCACGAGGCATCAGCCGCGAACATCCCATAATAATCTGACTCCACCCAGGGGTCCCAGATCTTATCAAACTTTTGCGGGCAGCCATTTTTGGAAAATATAAATTTTTCGTGAGCAAGTGATGAGTTAACAAGGCGGATCCAATCACCAACCAGGGGCGGCGCTGCAGCATACCAGGTTCTGGCAATACACACCCTGGCCCACATACACAGACACTTTATATAGGTTTGTTTATAAAGAGTAAAGGAGTCCTCAAGGCCGATCCCAAATAAGCACCACCTATGCAACATCACCGGCAGAGTAAGCCCAGTTTTACCTATGCATCGTACTATAGATATCCAGAATCTCTGAACCTGCCTACGTGACCACAATAGATGCATGAAGTTGGCTCCCAACTCCCCACACTTCGGACAGACAGCCTCTCTACAGGGAGCAAATTTAGCCAGTCGAGCCGGCGTGAAATACGCACGGTGGAGGATGAAAAGCTGGATCTGTTGGAACCGGACACTAGCCGTCAACTGGTATGAGCTACCTAAGATCACCTCCCAATCATCATCATCCAGCGGACCAAGGTCCAGCTCCCAATGCCCTCTCAGACGCTCGAGGGATACCTCAGGTATTGCTGCCAATAGATGTGAGTACAACCTAGATACCACATGGTCCTCCCCCACCTCATTCAGAAGAGATCTGACCGGAGACACTCTCAGCTCCAGACCACCCCCACGGAAATCCGCAGTGACCACCTGTTTTAGTTGCCGGTACCGCATCCACATAGAGGGAGGAACTAGATACTCAGACTGTAGCCGAGCATACTCCTTGAGATTTCCCCCATCAAACAGACTATAAAATGTACCAATATCATAACGGATCCAAGCTCCGGGATCATCATACTGTCTAAGGTTAGCAAAGGTAGAATTATACCATAATGGGACAGCCAGATTCTATACCTTGTCCCTTAAACAATGCATGCGCTACCGACCAAACCTTTTGAGCCTGGAGAATAATAGGGGCCGAGGTACAGGGATATTGACCTGTCAGAAGCACCTTAGCCGGGGTATGATGGTAACCCGCCTGTCCAATCAGAGTCCAATGGAGGTCACCATGAGGGGACTCAACCACCCAATCTCTCAAATGTGACAACTGCAATGTAATAAAGAAAGAAGTCCGGGAGAGCCATACCACCTCTCAAGCGAGTCCTATACAGGTTTTCTCTACTTATTCTGGCTCTTCTACCCCCCCACACAAACGTAGTTATCAATGAGTTAAGTTTGGCAAAGAATTTCTGCCCAACGTACACTGGCGACTGTAAGAGAACATATAATAGCTTGGGCTGAATCGTCATTTTAATCAAATTGACTCTCCCCATGGCAGTAAGGGGCAGTTTGCTCCAGGATTTCATCCTGACTCCCAGTGTACGGACCAATGGCAGCAGGTTTAGAGGGCTAAAGTCAACCGTATTATTCGAAATAGTTACGCCCAGATATCGAAATGTAGATGTCCACTGCAATGGGCAGGAGGCAGGGGGAGACAGGGGCACCGGACCCCTCATAGGCATTATGTAGGATTTATGCCAATTAATCAAAAGCCCTGAGTATTTCCCAAACCGATCAACCGTACAGAGCAGGGCTGCCATTGATCCCTGGTAGTCAGCAAGAAATAAGAGTAGGTTGTCAGCGTATAATGCCCTCCCTGTCTCCCATCACAATCCCCCTGATCTCTGAATTAGAACCAATAGAACAGGCCAGAGGCTCAATTGCAAGGGCGAACAAGGTCGAGGAGAGCGGGCAACCCTGCCTCATGCCCCTCGCCAGCTCAAAACTGTCTTACACATAACTGTTAACACACACCCTAGCGACTGGGGACGAATACAGTTTTTTAATCCACCCAATAAAGCAAGATCCTACACCCATTCTCCCCAACACGGCCCACAGGTACGGCCACTCCACAGAGTCAAATGCCTTTGCAGCATCCAGGGACACCACCACCTCCTCCTTGTTCCCCGGATGCTGCAACTGCAAGTGCGTATATAACCGTCTCAAGTTAATCGACGTGGATTTCTTTGGCATAAAGCCTGTCTGGTCCGGATGTACCAGCTCCTCGACCTCCTGTGTAAGCCGATTTGCCAGGACCTTCGCAAAAATCTTGATATCAACTGTTAGGGGAGATATGGGTCTATAGGAATCCGCCAGGGCAGGGTCTTTTCCAGGCTTCAAAATAATTACAATAAGCGCCTCTCTCATAGACACAGGAACAGTCTCCTCCTCCTGGAATTGTGCAAACAAATACAACAGTCTAGGGAGAAAAAAGTCCCGATACGTCTTGTATAATTCAACGGGAATCCCATCCAGCCCCGGGGCTTTTTTAGTGGGGAAGGAATTTATCGCTGTTTCTATCTCGGGAGCTTCAATGGGAGAATTTAAAAGGGACTGTCCCATAGCCGACAACCGGGGCAAGGCAATGGAGTCAAGAAACTCGCAAAGTTTTGCAGGGTTATAATTGGCTGTAGAAGTATACACAGACTTATAATGATCTAGGAAAACATTCGCAATATCAGGCACGGTACTACGTAACTGACCGCCAGAATCCTGTATTTCAGTAATTATCGTGGTAGAGTGCGCCTCTCTAGACAAATACGCCAAATATAGAAAAAATATTTTTAATACTAGAATTTTATACTGGCGCTGAGAAGGGGATGGTTAGAATAATGTAATTTATTTATTTCACTAGAATAACCTTGTGCTGAGGATTGCAACAAAGTTAGAGGCTGGAAATTGTAACAGAGTTTTACACTAAGGAGAGGATGGTAAAAATGGTACAATTAATTATATAAAAAATAAATAAATAGTAACCTTGTGCTGGGGATTGCAACAATGTTAGTGCTGAAAACTGCAGCAGGGCTTTGCACTGTATAATAGGTGCTTGCCTTTGGACACAGAACTCCTCCAATTGGAGGGGTTCAGGATTGTTAAAGGGACTCAGAAACCACTGTGAACTAAACAGTTATGAACACAGTGATAGAGGAGCCTGTAGCAGTATTTCTAATAAAAGCTGAGATCTTTAAATATGAAGCCGCTATTTGCCCAGGATCAATTAGCGGTTCACTATAGCGGTAGATCGATATATGCACAGGACTGGCGAGGGGGAGGCACCTCCAACGCGTTTCAGCCTCTACTGGCCTTTGTCAAGCATCCTCAGCACAAGGTTATTCTAGTGAAATAAATAAATTACATTATTCTAACCATCCCCTTCTCAGCGCCAGTATAAAATTCTAGTATTAAAAATCTATTTTTTCTACATTCAACCCCTTTTTTTGCTCTGGTGGAGCAATTATTAATACTAGAGAATTTACAGGCTGCTTCCTTTTGCACTGAAATAAAGGTAGAAAGTCATTTTCCTTTTTCTCTAAATACGCCAAATAACTGCCACACCTGTCCGAATGACCATACCAGGTATGGGAAGAGAACAAAAGTTTTCTCTTTGACTTGGCCAAAAGAAAATCAGAGTACTCCTGATGACACTGCAACCACAACAATCTATCCGCCGGCATACGGGAAGCAAGATACGCTACTTCCAGACCCTGACACTTTTCCTGAAGATCCTGTTCCTGCTGCCTGGAGGCCCTCTTAAATTTAATGATGCGAGCAATAAAAGAGCCTCTAAGGTAGGCCTTAAAGGCATCCCAGACTATATACGGGGAACTATGATCCTGGTTGACATCAAAATACCCACTCCAATCCTCAGATAGGCCCGGCTCCCCACCAAGCAAGGTTAGCCAGAATGGATTAAGCTTCCAATAATTCGCCCCCTTCGGAGAGTTAACATCCCATAAGAGTTTAATTGGGGCATGATCTGAAATCCCCCTGGACAAGTACTGCACATCCACCACAGACATAAGATGATTACGTGATACGAGTGCCATATCTAGTCTGGAAAATGAGTTGTATGAGGCCGAGAAACAGGAAAACTGGACGGTATCCGGATTCCGGTGGCGCCATACGTCCAAGAGACCCAATTCCCCAAGCATATCAGCAAACCTGGGCGAGCTATACCCCTGAACTACTCCACTTTCCCGCCATCTATCAAGCAATGGATCTAATACCATATTGAAATCACCTATACAAATTACCGGAACAGAGGGGGACAATGAAACAAATTCAATTAGGTGCATAAGAATTTCCGGCGAAAAGGGGGGTGGTATGTAAACTGCAGCTATAATCAGAGGCACTGCGCAAATCTGTAAAGACATAAAAATATATCTACCCTGAGGGTCTGATTTACTTCTATCCAGCCTGAATGCCACCCGCTTGTGAACTAGAATAGAGACTCCCCTTGAGTGCGTAGTAAATGAAGAGTGAAAGGCCTGGCCCACCCACCGCCTTTTAAGAGCTAGGACCCTGTTACCTGACAGATGTGTTTCCAAAAGACATGTAACATCCGCCCCGTACCTTCGAACCTGTTGCAGTACAAGAGACCGTTTTACCCGGTCATTCAGCCCCCGCACATTCCAACTAAGTATTGACAAAGGAGAAGAGTTGGTAGAATTAGACAACACCAATCTGTATGGGAAAGATTATACATTCAGTTATATCAAGGACCCCACCAGCTAGATAGGACCGGACATTGATCACAACTACATCACTCCAGGACAACAGACACTCAATAGATAAGCCATCCAATAAGCTGACCAACACTGTATTTAACTTTGTATCCCCAATACCCACCAACATCCCCCCCCAACCCCATATACATTCCCAAACTTAATGTATATCTTATTCCCATATACCACATGTACCCTAGACATGAAAACACATCTAGGTAGGGCAACCTAGACCCCAAAAACACCTATTCGTATAGCCCACACTTACGCACTTAACTAAGACTATACCTATAGCTACACCTAAACCTATACCTATGCCCAGAAGCTCCGTACATTGAGGCATGGCAGGTTAGGGACCCCCGCAATGATCACAAAAGGGTCACATTCAACAGCATAACAACCTGACAACATGAGCGAGACAAGTTCATAGGATAAGGAGGATCACACTTGAATAAAAGTCTCACCACCCGGAGTCCACACCCAGGCACAGCCGATGAACCTGGAACACCTCGCCAGGGGCGCCTGAGATGAGTCACCTTCACGGATCCTCAACCTGCCGGCGACCAGGCCTATAACGGTCCAACCAACCAGCAGCATCTCTTGGGGTCTCAAAAAAGTGTGCCTGACCCTCCGCCACCACTCTCAACCTGGAGGGGTAGAGCATGGCATAGGGGAGCTGAAGATCCCTCAGACGCCGCTTCACCTGGAGAAACTGGGCCCTGGAACGCTGGATGTCAGCCGCAAAATCCGGAAACACAGAGATCCTCTGATTATTGAAGAGGAGGGGACCCTTTAGACGAGCCAGGCGAAGGATAGAATCATGGGCAAACTGCTTAAGTTTTGCAGCAGCCGCGGTCTGAGAATTCTTCCCCATGGATGAAACAAATGCAATATGTAGGCTGGAGAATTCAGAGAAGATAAACAGCGGAGAGGTAGGTAGCACTATTAAGTCACTGACCAGGGAGCACACCTCTCTTGCAGGGCTGTGGAACTAGAGATTTATAGCATGGTCTCCAATTAGGGACCCCTGTTCCTGCCAACTGCAGACCAGCAGGAAATTGGATACACCAGTGATGCTTTATTAAGGCAGACAATGGTGGGGAGAGCAACTGCCACACCAGAGCGCAGAGAAGACAGGCTGCAGCTGATGGATAAAAGTTGCAAGCCTTGCCAGAGTCCAAGATCCAGACACTGTTATTTCTCTAAGACTAGAGACATATGGAGGCAACCACTGTGCTCTAACTGTGCTAGGACAAATTGCAGTACCTCCAGGGGGAAAGCTGCCGACAGGACTGCAGGCAAGCAGACTCCTCAGCGCTCCTCGTGGCTTCAAAATGGCGCCCCCGCTCAGAGAGATGACTCCGTCCCCAGACCGCTTCAAAGGCACAGCTAGAGGGCCCCTCAAGAGAGCTGTGGGCAATCGTGGGAGCTAGCGACCTTTCCAGCCGCCAATCAGGTAGATGTAGTGCCCGGGTCCGTCGGAGGCCACCGTCCCGCCACCGCACCGCACCAGGCCCAGACCGCCAACTACAAGGAATAGGACCCCCAGGCAAGGTAAGTGAAGTCCCGGGTCCGAGTACTTCCGCCGGTGCCTGCAACCGCCAGGAAGGAACGGAGCACACAAATAAGAGGTCCAGCACCCACCACAGGATAAAGCAGAAGGATCTTGGTACGAAGCTCCCACTACACACGTCTCACTCCATTGCCGGTCCGGCCACACCCCCACATGATAGCAGCTTTCAAATACATCAATGGTTGTGACCAGCTAGAGGAGGGTACCATTTTTCAAAAGAAAAGGTGTAATAGAACACGAGGGCATGGATATAAACTGGAGGGTGGTAGATTCAAAGGAAATGTGCGAAAAAATTACTTCACTGAAAGGGTGATAGATAAGTGGAATAGCCTCCCATCTGAGGTGGTTGAGGCCAATACAGTAGAACAATTTAAACATGCTTGGGATAAATATAAGGGTATCCTAAATTGTAAACCAAATTGAGGGTAAATAGGGTCTAGGGTCAGTATAGTTTTCAATAAACAAATGGGCAGACTAGATGGGCCATGTGGCTCATATCTGCCGTCACTTTCTATGTTTCTATGTATGTTTCATATTATGAATGTACCACATTTTCTGTAAGAACACATGAAAAGTTGGAGCCTCTGATTGGTGCCAATTGGCAGCAATAAGGCATGTTGCAATAAATATGACTATATTTTAAGCTTGTGACATGTATATACAAACACTTTAGTCCATATGCCTGAGGATAAGCTTCATCTGAGTGTTCATAGGGCTTATGAAATATAATTTTAACCCAATAACATTCCCCTTATTTACAACATTAAATGAATGAGTTTCTTTGTTGGAACAATTTATTCTGTAGCTCATAAAATTGTCCTTTTGGCTCAATTATGCCCCTGCTTTTCCACCTGTCTCTTTAATTGCTCCTCTATTGTTTCCATCCAGCACCTCCAATACTTCATACCTCACATGGTCCACAGTTTTATTACTCTCTTCTCCGGTTACTCCTTCAATACCCTTTTTATCACATCAGCTATTCCAGCTCCCCTCTGTCTGCGGCATGTCACTTTCCTTTATTATACCTCCTTTAATAGCCGTTTTTTCACCTTACACTGTTCTCCCCGACAGCTTAACTGCACTCCCGATACACTTGTCCTCAGCTCACCACCTCAGCTCTCCAACTGAAACCATCTTGCTGCCGTCAATCTCCCCTTCAATACTTTTCCCTCAGGTCCTCTGCCGTTCACCGCCGCTCGCTTCCTATGCCACCTCTGCTTTCACCTTCGGTCCTCTCACAATCACAGCTGCTCACTCCTTTCACTTTCTCAACTCCTCCTCTACTCACCGCTACTGCTGCCTTCCTCCGTCCCCACAGCTTTCACTGCCACTTGCCCCTTTTTCCTCCTCTCCTCACAACCAGCACTGACTTCTCCCACTCTCCAAATGGCCCAACTGCTTTCTCGTGCGCCCTCACCGATCCTCCAGTGCTCACTCGCACTGCCTCCCTCGACAGCTGGTGGTTGCTTAGAAACCACCCACGTGCCGCCTACACAATCCTCCTCCATGCACGCTGCACCACTCATGATAGCCCAGTATTGGGGTATTACAATAACATGTTTAAAATATTTAATATGCTGTACTGTTTTATATAAAGCAAGTAAGGTCAAGTTGAATCATTAGTAGTCCAGCATGCATGTGTAACTGAGTGTCTGTTGCTGTATAATGTTCATTTCAACATGCTTTAATTTTCTGTAAAAAATTCCTCAACTCCATACGCACACTAAAAAATCCTCATCTGATTGCAATTTAGTGTAGACTTTTATAGGTAACTGACTGCGATTAATCCAAAAGTGACTCCGTGGCACTTTTGTATTCTTCGATTTCATGGTGATTTAATGGTGATTCAGTCAATACGCACTTAGTAAATCAAGCGCTTTGAAAATCCGTCATTTAAAAAAATCGCCATAGCCATTTTCTACATGATAATTAAAAAAACATGAAATTGCGTCAACTTTCCTTTTGTAAACACAGCGATTCAGTAATTGCCACGAAAATTGCTGCGAAGATGGTGATTTTGACAAAATTGCCTTTAGTAAATCTATCCCAACAAAGCAAGATTTACAAGACGTAGAACGTCTAAGAAATGCCATGCAACTCCAGATTTCTGACAATCAAGCTGACCTCTCTCAACTTGGCGAAAGGGACTCCTCTCTTAAAGACACAGGTGAAGAGGTATCTGCGACGTTCACCAAACTCCAAGAAAAAAATTGATCTCTAAGGTAGGGAGATGAGAGACCTCCAACATAGGGTCGAAGACTTGGACAATAGGGGCCGACGCAGTAACCTAAGGGTCCTCTGGATTTTAAAATATGTCCCCTCTGAGGAGATAATTGATGCCCTCATGAAAATCTTTAATGAAATCCTGGAGGCACATCCTGACAACATTAGTCCATCGTGCGCTCAGACCCAGACCAATGCAAACTGACAAACCCTGCGACATCATCTGCCATTTGCACTACTACCGGGACCAATTCAAAATTTTCAATACTCATCTTGGTACACCCTCCAACAACGTTGCCTTCTCAGATCATTAACAGATGAACTTCAATGTAACAACCTTAAATTCCGATGGGTTATTCCATTCAGCGTCCAAGTAGCCCACCAAGGGAAGCTTCCCACCCTCCGAGATCCGGAAGGCCTCACATCTTTTTGCGATGATCTGGGAATAGCCAAGATTTCTCTGCTGGAAGGGTCCTCTACATATGGAGTGATATCCTTGATCCCTCTTCCACAAAGGAATCCATGGCAGCAACAAAATAACCGCCACCACAGGTCGCGTCAACCTGTCTAAGCAACATCGGCAAACCCAGAAACTACTTGAACTTTGTGCCTATATCCCTAGTAATATTTAATTAACAGGTGATTAAAAAGTTCTTTGATGAGCCCATACAGCACCCCCCACCAAGTGCCTCACAAGGCTATCTTTAGTGCCTGGGAAATCCCCACCCAATCCCTTAAACCTGGGATCTACCTCCCTTTTGACCTTAGTTCATACCACCATTTAATAGGCCTTCCTCCCTTGGTTTCCCTTGCTCCTATTTGATTTAATCTAGGCTGTCACCATAACACGAATTATGTAATTTATACCCTACCTTGTAAGATACCTTAGTTCCCCTAAGTCTTAGTCCGCACATACCCTCTACCACCATGCCCGTACTTGCGATTTCCCACAGTGTGGCCTGTTGCTGGCCTAAATTCAGGATTTTTGCTTAAAAATATGATGACCTGTTTTAACTATTACTATTCTCTTCCACTTTCTTCCTTATCCTCTCCCTTCTCCTCGCCCACTGCCAGATTGCAAAACTTTCCACACAGGAGCTGGATCAAAGCGAACCCGGTGCTGCAGAGGTGTCCAAGATCTTCTCCCACGCTGATAAATGACAGCTCTAACAGATAAGTTTAAGATCATGTCATACAATGTCTAAGGGCTCAACACTCCCAGGCGGCATTCTAAACTCCTCCAGACCCTGCGCACGGGAAAAATTGATATAGCGTTTATCCACTTTCGATTAGATGTTGCCTTAGCTCTCAACAACAGGTTTTATTCCCTCGCCTTCTATAACCACAATACTGATAAAGGGGTTGTAAACCTGTTTACCCGGCACTTTCCCATTATATCCCAGTATTGCACCTTGTAGAGGGGAGAGGACTCCTATTCAAGGGTCAATTCCGGGTTCAGGCTTACATTTTCGTCAATTTATACACTCCAACACCGGCCAACTGTCATTCCTTACTAAAACTCTTTCTTCCAAGAAAGAGGGGATTGTTATCGTGGGAGGAGACCTAAATTTGTCCCTGGACCCACACTTAGATGTTTCCTGGACTACACATAGTTGGTCCCTGACTATACCTAGATACCTGGCGAATTGACGACTGGACTACCTGTTTATAGACCACTACCACCTGCTACAAGACGCTTGCATAGGCCCCAAGACTTGGTCAGACCATTTCCCAGTCTTTGCTACTCTAACCATACCCAACCTATCCCGGAGGCATGGACTTGAAGGTTTAATAAAAGACACCTACAAAACCCCTATTATAAGACGCAGCTAGAAAACACATTGAGAGACTATATAAATGATGACACCGGTGACACCTCCCAGGTCATAGTCTGGGAAGCTCTCAAATGCATTCTGCGGGGCCATTGCATTCAATTGGGGTCATATCTCAAACAGCAGAAAGAGGCACTATGCTCTCGTCCTCTTACCAAAATGATCACCCTAGAGACACAACGCAAGTCGACACTCTCCCCCTCCACTCTTCAAGAACTCACTACAACCAGAGCCGAGCAGAAACGCCTTCTTGACGATAGGATAAGTTTTGCATATAGTAGATGTAGAAAACAATTTTTACAATGGAGTAATTAACCAGGCCGAATGCTCGCTAGAGCCATTAGGGCCCAGCAATCCCTGACTTACATTCAAAGCATTCAAGACTCACAGGGCAGAAAAGTCCATCTAAATAGCGATATAGCATCGGCCTCCCACACCTACTATGCCAAACTTTAAAACATATCTAACTCCCCCTCCGACGGCTCTTTACTTATCCGACAAACCCATATCTCCCAATACCTCACTGACTGTCAATGCCCCCAGTTATCCTCCGATGACAGAGATGCCCCATTCACCCTATCTGAGCTGGTGGCAGCACTGAAATCCGCACCTGCCGGCAAAAGCCCGGACCCAACGGCTTTACAACCATTTTCTATAAGGCTTTCCCCGACAAACTCCTCCCTATTTTATTGCGAGCCTTTAATGCAATATCAGAGTCCTCTCCCTTATCCCCTCAATCATTGGAGGTTTATATAATTCTGATCCCGAAAAGGGGGACCACATGTGAAAGCTACTGTCCCATATCGCTCCTTAACATTGACTTAAAGCACTTCGCAAGGATGTTAGCCAGTAGGCTGCAGCATTTATTACCCACCCTTATCCACACTGATCAAGTGAGCTTTATCCTAGGCTGAGAGGCTAGGGACAACTGAACTAAAGTCATCAATTTAATCCACTGGGCCAATTGCCATGGCACTCCATTAGTTCTATTATCCACTAACACCGAAAAAGCATATGATCAGATGGCATGGGACTTTATGCGAGGTGTCGTGATTGACATGGGTCAGGGTCCTACTTTCTTACATTGGATCATGGCTCTATTTACATCCCCAAGTGCAAGACTGAGAATCAATGGCAGTTCATGAGCTCCATTCCGTATCTCCAACGGCACTCATCCTAACTATGCCGCACTTCTCGATTCCCGTACTAATGCAGGAATTTGCTAAATTTGGATCCCTCAAATTTTAAGATTAATTGCTCTAAGTCAGAGGCCCTAGGCCTACATATTACTGATACAGACACAGCCGCCTTTGGCCCCTCACATATCCGCTACCTGGGGGTCAAAATCACTAAGGACTGTAATCAACTTTATGCACAGAACTTCCCTCCATTACTGGCAGTAATTAAAAATGACCTTTAATCCTGGTCAGCCAAGAAGGTCTCATGGCTGGGGAGAATAAATGTATTAAAAATGAACATCCTCCCTATATTTCTATATGTCTTTCAGGCATTACCAATACATATACCTATTTCATATTAAAAATCTGCACAAGACCTTACGGTAAATTTTATCTTGGGAGGAGGCAGTCCTAGGTGCCGGAGGGATGTTCTGCTTAAAAAGTACAGGGGGTCTTCAGGCCCCGTTTCTAACAGCCTATTATCATGCAATACACCTTCAGAGGGTCCTGGATTGGTCATTCTCTCCCTTAGCAAAACAATGGGTCTCTCTTGAAAACGACTTATTTGTTTATTTATTAGCAGGTTTTTATATAGCGCCAACAGATTATGTAGCGCTTTACAATTATAACAATCAGTATAAACAAGACTGGGTAATAACAGACAGACTGGGTAGGTAAGAGGGCCCTGCTAGCAAGCTTACACTCTATAGGACAGTGGGTTTAATACATAAGGGCAAGTGCTTAATATCACACAGTGGAATACTTCACCCAGACACTTGTGCATTTCCTTCCATGGCTCCCTTCCTTTAACATTACAACCAAACCCCACTATCATTCCGACTTTGGAGGCGAGCACCTCTGAGAGATACAATCTCCTGCCAATGCTCCCACTTGGCCCCTCTCTGCTATAATACAGACTTCTCCCCAGGCTTGGATCCCTGTAATCTGGCAGACTGGACAGCAGTTGGGCTATCTCATGCTCACCATATATTACAGAACGGCTCCCTGCCTCCTTTTTCCAAACTCCAAACAAAACATTCCCTCTTGCCCGCTTCGATCTGGTCTTATATCCAAATTCAACTCTACATTACTTCATCCAAACACGGCATCTGTATGAAAAGGAAACACTGTATTTGAGGCTGTCACTCACCGAGCTCAGCGCCAGTCCGGAAATGGACCAAGCCGTACCAGAGGTGCAGAGTCTAACCCCAAGCCAGGTATTCGCCAGAGCCCCTGATGGTGGGGATGGACTTGGCTGCAGACAAGGAGCAGGTTGCGGCCCTCTGGACGAGCACACGGACACAGAGATGGTGAGGCGAGATCTATGGAGAGCAGAAGTAGTAGTTGCAGGGAGTGGAGACACTGCTACTGAGGCTGGATATGATGACAGGACTGGAGCTGTGCTGGAACCAGGAGACACAGCAGTGCTGAAACCAGATGAGATGAAACACTGGAGCTGGACAGAGAGAGAAAGAGAGAGAGGCAGGAACCAGCGAGAGGTAACTGAAAGCACGATGAGACACTGGAACTGAGGAGTGAAACACAACCAGGAGCCAGAACACACGAGCGAGCTCGAGGACACGAATCAGCAAACTAAGACATTCTGTTGTTCTGATAGGGAAGTGATGTCAGACAGGCATTTAAATAGAGCAGGTGTAGAGGGAGTTCAACAAGGCAACACTAGCACCTGTGATATGCCTGCAGTAGAAGTGCACACCACGAGTGTTAGAACTGAATGAGTCATGTGACTAGAAAAAGGTAAACAAAGCAACTATAACGTGCAGAGAATATAGTGGATACTGCAGAATCATGACAGAGGTGCTCTGTGCCCATTCCTCCCCCCCCCCCAAACACACAATATCCATTATCTACAAACTACTCCTTTGAGACCTTTACCCCAACAACCCTTGATATAGAGAATCCTGGGAACAAGACTTGACCAATCCCCCTGGTGCAAGTCCCCGCATTGAGGCCTGTCATTACGAAGTAGGGACATCTGAAAGTTGCTTTTCGGCTGTCTCTATTTCGAATGACAGCCATTTTAGATTTTTTTTTTATGAATGCGTGAGTATGCAATTCGCATACTCACCCATTCATTTTTTTTTTAGAAGAGCTGCTGCCAGACCACCTAATAGGTGAGTAACCCTCTCCGGTTACTTAGGGTTAGGCTGCAGGGGAAAGGAGACTTAGGTTTGGCTGCGAAGAGGGAGAGACTTAGGGTTAAGCTGCGGGGGGTGACTTAGGGTTAGGGAGTGGGTTGGGGATAGAATAGTTACTTACCTTATAGCCTATATGTGATCGAGACCCAACTCATGATCCTGAGAAGGTGGTACAGGACGCCTCAAATGCTTCATTTGTTCCTTCCTCATGTATCTCCCGTTTTGGCATTGTAACCTTGCTGTTGGCTTGTTAAACCACATATAGTGGCGTTGTCCTAAACTCATCTCATTTTGGGACCAGGTCTTTGAGACAACTTGTTATCGGCCCTGATATCCCCACCAACCTCAACTTCTGGTTGCTCTCACTTTACCCAGGGCATGTCGCCTTCCTAAAAAACTCCCTCTTGCTACATCTCAGCAATGCTGCAAGAGCTATGATCCCAGTCCATTGGAGGTCTACTAACACCCCTTCAATCCCTGAGTGGCTTAGGAGAGTGGAGTTTTATAGGTCAATGGAGGAACGGATTCTCTCCGCCACTGACAAGTTTACAGAGTACAAAGCTATCTGGCTCCCGTGGATTATGTTCCTAGAAACTTCTCCTCTTGCCAACTTATTGTAAGGCACTGGAGCTGCCACTTCTTCCATCCTGTCCTGTGATAATGTAAACCTCAGATAATTGATACTACCATCTGGTTTCCCCCTTCCCTCTCCCTTTTTCTTCTTCCTTTCTTCTCTTTCCTCTTTATCTCCTTTTAATTTACTTTAAATGCCTCACAGGTTACCTGCTTCTTTTTGTTAAGTGATTAATGGTCTAGGCTGGTTTTTAAGCTATGTACCCTATCTGATGTGTGCTACTGCTTTAAATACTTGCCTGGTACAGTTTGTATTTTGTTATTTCTACAAATGAAGAATTTATACTTAATATTAATTTACTTTATAATTCAGGTATCCGGTTCTGGAACCTGAAGCTTTTCTGGATTTCCTTGATAGGGTCTGGTGAGGACATTACCTTGGGATGGGAGGGATTTTTCACAAAAACCCCAGTACTATTACCCCAACCGTTTCCTGGGGCACATTTAAAGCTTACATGAGAGTCACATTTATAAAACAGGTAGCACAGTGTCACATCACGCAGCAGAAGCCGCGTTACTTACCCGGTAAGAAGACTCCTCACAGCTGTTACCGCACTTCATTCCCGACGTCCAGGTCTCTGGCGGTCCCCGGCGTCCTCGTGGAATGCTGGGCGCCGCCATCTTAAAAGACGTCACGTGACTCCCCGCGGCCAATCCTGAAGCAGGCCAAGGGAGCACGTGTCTGAAGAGCCAATCAGCGGCAGGGGCAGGCTATTTAAACCCCTGTCAGCTGTCTCCCGGTGCCAGATCTTCGTGTCTTCAAACTAGAAGCCTGGTTCCAGCCGGTTAGCATTATTCTACGGTTACTATGCCTGAACCTGTGGTATACCTACCTGCCTACCAAGCAGTTCTACCTGCCAGACCTATACCTACCTAGCAGTTCTACCTTACCTGCCAGACCTATACCTACCTAGCAGTTCTACCTGCCAGACCTATACCTACCTGCCTACCAAGCAGTTCTACCTGCCAGACCTATACCTACCTGCCAGACTTATACCTACCTTCCTGCTTACATCCATCGGCCTGACCTGCAACATACCTACCTGCCTGTACTACAGTCTACCACTCTATTTGAGACCGCACTTACCTGTGCATACCTACCTGTTAGAGACTGCACTCATACACGCCAGTCCGGTCTCTCCTTGCCCATCCGTCTGGGTGGAATCTTTGTCTGTCTCATAAGGGTTTATATGCGCCACCATTATTTAAAACCACCCAGCTTCTTTTTCTCCGTTTCCACTCGCCAGCCCGAACCCAGTGCGGATCAGTCTCATAACATGACACACAGATTTTAAAAAGTAGTAAACAAAAAGAGAGAGATTTGGAGCAATGGTGTGGATCTGGAGGCCCTGTACCTCTCATCTCACTTGATATCTGACAGATTTGGGTGGCATAGAGCCCCAACTGAATGGAAGCAGTACCTTAGTGATGAAACTAAAATAAATGATTATTCTCCAAACATGATCAGTATCTGCTCTCAGATGCCTCTGGCAGCTACCTGGCCAGACTTACGGGGAGTGAGACTGACGCGAGTGCGTGCGAGCCAGCATGCACTGTCCTGGAGGGAGTTGTACATTATGAGGGTTCCAAATTCGCTGAGGTGTTTCTCACCTTTTTTACACACCTATATTAATCCCAGGTGCTATATTCTCCATGCCAACTTACATCTTTACTAGACAGAATTAACCTCCCTCAGCTAAACTCGGAAGCCAGATCTATTTTTAATGCCCCTATTAGTGAATTAGAAATTGAAATGGATATATCTGCTTTTCCTACTCATAAAGCTCCAGGATCCGATGGTATACCTGGAAAAGTATACAAACAATTCCATGAATTTGTCACACCCAGACTCCTTGAGCTATTTAACTTGATATTGAAGGAGGAGAATCTTCTGGCTTCCATGACAAAAGCTCTGATTATTTTGATTGCCAAACCTGGAAAGGACCCTCTCCTGCCTGAATCATATTGGCCCATATCATTGCTTACCACTGATGTCAAAATATTGGATAGAATCCTTGCCATCAGGTTAAATGCAGTTATATCATAAATCATTAACCCGGACCAAACAGGCTTCATGTCTGGTAGGGCCACATCCATAAATCTTATGCGCCTACAGCTGTTGGAGGAGGAGATCGATGAGACAGTGGATGCAGCCAAGATTTTTGATTCCATTGAATGAACTTATTTATGAGGGGGTCTCATTAGGGGACACCTTTCTGAACTGGATTAAGGTACTGTACACTGCCCCTACTGCATGTATATGTGTGAATGACCATACCAGCACCTCGTTCACTTTAGAAAGAGGGACACTCCAGGATTGCCTGCGCTGTTTGCTATGGCAAAAGCTGGCATGTTTAATCAGGTAGTCAGGAGATATATATGGCCTTCCCACTGGTGGAGCGCCAGACAAAATTGCCCCCTATGCAGACGATAAGCTCATGTTTCTAGCAGATGCGGAGGGTTCCCTAACTAAGTTACTGAAATAGTGGAGGAGTTTGGAAATTTAGCTGGATTGAGAATTAACTAGAAAAAAAAGTCTTATTTGTTCCCCATGAGGGGTGTGATCCCAGCAGATGTGGGTGGACAACATCAATTGGTCTGGGCTATGACATTCAATTACCTGGGTATATGGATTTTGGCTGAGCATTTAGAATATGTCAAAATGATCATCATCACTTATGTCAAGAACAAAATCAAAATGTGGGGAAAACTCCATCTCACCATGTCTGGCAGAGTCAATCTGGTAAAAATGGTTATACAGCCAAAATATCTCTACCCTTTTCAGCATCCCCTATATCTCCCCAACCGAGTATTTTAGAGGATCCATAGCAACATCTCCTCTTTGATTTGGGCAGGTGGTAGAGCTCGGGTGTGCAAGACTGTACTACAGAGGCATAAAGATGACAGGGGCCTAGCCTTACCAAATCTCAGATTCTATTATCTAGTTAATCAATTTGTTCAAGTGATGGGGAGGAGTGGATGCCACATAAGAAGCTTTCCTAAGGATCTGGGGCAACTCTGATTGAACCCCAGAACAAACTCCAATAGTAATGGCTGTACTGCTCTCCTTCGCCAAGCCAGAGTGGTGTTGAAGACAGCTCATGGTAATTTAAAGCGGGAGGGATTGGACCCTGAACTGCCATTATGGAGGAACCAGTAGTTTCCTCATCTAATTACACTAGAGGGACAAAGCATTTGGCGCACATTTGGTATTACAACAGTGAAGAGCTTTTACCTTCATGATGTTTTAAAATCCTTTACCCAATTTCACGAGGAGTACTATATTCCTCATGCTCTTCATTACCGGTACCTGCAACTCCGACACGCTATACATACCCAATTTCAAGAAAATACCCCGACTATTCTCCCCTCCCCTCCTAAAGGGATGGTTACGAATCTCTCCTAGAAGGAGCAATATCCTTAGTTTATTCTTCCCTGAGATCGGCAGTATCAGCTGAAGTAAATGTGCTAAGATATAGGTGGAACAAGGACCAGTGGATTATGAGCAGTATTTAATTCAGCAGCGCAGTAGAGAAGCCACATCTGTACGAATTCAACAAATTAATTTTTATATATTACACAGTTTATCTAAGCCAAAACACATGTTCCACCTTGGTAGATGCTGTAATGTAGCGTGCCACAGATGTAATGTTCATACTGGCATTTACTATGGAAATGTTCATCAGTGTTTAGATTCTGGGAAAATATTTGGCTAACTGCACTTAACACTCTTAATATCTCACCACCCATAGATTTCCAATCATGTATTTTAGGTATTTTTTTCTTAAAGACACCTTTCACAAAGTGACTTCTAAATACCTATACACTCTCTTCTCGCTGGCGCAGGTGATCATCGCACACAAATGGATGGCTGTAGCTCCTTCATGGTTAAGGGACTAGATAACATTGGTTAATGAGACCCTAACTCATGAGAAATTTGCATATTTGACTAGAAAGACTCCACACAAAATTTACTAAATATGGGATCCATTGTTGGACAATGTATTATACTGGCATAACTCCTTATGTTCCACAAGTTTTTTTTTGTCTTTAGGGGAGGGGGGATATGAATGTTATTTTATAATATGATAAAATCTTAATAAAAAACATTTAATTCAGAAGATATATTACTGGGGGCGAATTTGAGACCCTTCCTAACGATCCCTAATTCCTCCTTTGAGAAGGGATGGAAACGAAGGTTAACAATTTTGTGTTTTATCCTTTTCTCTATCCCTCCCTTTAGTCTTTAAAGCATCATTTGTAGTACCTTTCACTTTACATAGAAACATAAAAAGTGACGGCAGATAAGAGCCACATGGCCCATCTAGTCTGCCCATTTGTTTATTGAAAACTATACTGACCCTAGACCCTATTTACCCTCAATTTGGTTTACAATATAGGATACCCTTATATTTATCCTAAGCATGTTTAAATTGTTCTACTGTATTGGCCTCAACCACCTCAGATGGGAGAATATTCCATTCATCCATCACCCTTTCAGTGAAGTATTTTTTCCACACATTTCCTTTAAATCTACCACCCTCCAGTTTGTATCCATGCCCTCATGTTCTATTACACCTTTTCTTTTGAAAAATGGTACCCTCATCTAGCTGGTCACAACCCTTGATGTATTTGAAAGCTGCTATCATGTCCCCCCTCTCCCTTCTCTGCTCCAAGCTATACATGTTTAGTTCCTCTAGCCTTTCTTGGTATGATCTGTTACAAAGGCCATGGACCATTTTAGTTGCTCTTCTTTGCACAGTCTCTAATGTATTTATGTCTTTCTGGAGATATGGCCTCCAGAACTGAAAGCAGTATTCTAGGTGAGGGCGTACCAATGATTTATAAAGGGGCATCACTACTTCTCTCTTTCTGCTACTAAATATTGAGCCTTTGGGTTTTTATGTCCTAAGTGCATGATTTTGCATTTTTTGGCATTAAACTGCAGTTGCCACACTCTTGACCATTCCTCCAGTCTACCTCGATCATCCCTCATTTTCTGTAACCCACCTGGCGTGTCTACCTGGTTACATATCTTGGTGTCATCTGCAAAAAGGCATATTTTCCCCTCAATACCACAGGCAATATCACCTATAAAGATATTAAATAGCACTGGTCCAAGTACAGAACCCTGGGGTACTCCACTGGTTACCTTACCATCCCCAGAAGAGATTCCATTTACTACAACCCTTTGTTGTCTATCCTGTAACCAAGATTGTATCCATGCAACTAGCTTTAAGTCCAACTAGTTGCATGGATAGGTCTTTTTGTTTGTTACATCTTCACCTTTTCCCACTGTATAGTCCTGTTTTATTAACATATGTGAAAGATTCCTTTTGCATTTTATTATTCAATTTTATCTGATTCAAATAGGATGATAAAAAATGTTGGTCATAATTAGAAATGGGTTCACGTCAACGGAGACTTACAAATCGAATTCTAAACAGAATGGGCCGGATCCAGAACTACGGCTGTCTGTGGAAGATTTGCTGAAAAATAGCTACTGCGCATGCGTAGTAGCTATTGTACGTAATCTATGTTTCGTTTCAATACGTAGATTGTGTAACGATACGTTGATTACGTACAATAGCTACTACGCATGCGCAGTAGCTATTTTTCAGCAAATTATGGCTGTCTGTGGAAGACGGCCGTAGTTCTGGATCCGGGCCAATGTCTGTAAGATAGAATCATTTATCACCTGCAACACAAAAAATTGTATCTACGTAACTGAATTTGGGTGCGGATTGCAGTACATATGACGTACCTCCAAGCCCTTAAGAGTAAGATTGGTGGAACACCTCTAGAACATCAAAAAGGGCCTGGAAGGATATCCTATATTATTACATTTTAAAAACAGTCATGGATGTAGAACAGGAAACATAGTTAATTTCTGTGGCATTAAAAGAGTGGAAAAACATTGGCACAAACGTGATTCAGGCACCGAATTAGCTGATATTAGATATATTTTTAACTTTGATTCCTTACAGCCATGCGGCCTGATATAAGATTTTGAGATCAAATTTTTTTTGCAAGATTAATATTTGAGTGGAAGGTTATATCAGGTTTCACTGATATTATCTCTCTCATTTAAGTAGGTGTCCACCTGTAGGGGATAAGTTTACCTATGATCATACCATCCTGGATGTGTCCATATACGTCCGATCTTGTAAGCTATACAGGACTGGGCCTGGCCCGTATCTGGCTGAGAGACCTCTAAAGTCCCAAGGTAGGTAGGTCTATCTGACTTTAGCCTCAACCATCATGTGTTCAGATGTTAATTTGATGTTGATACATATCGTACACCATTTGAATTTATTTTCATAAAGATCTCAATCATCCTGAGGTCTTTTTTCTCTTTTATATACGTCAGGATATACAGGCGAAACTCGAAAAATTTGAATATTGTTCAAAAGTTCATTTATTTCTGTAATTTAACTTAAAAGGTGAAACTAATATATTATATAGACTCATTACATGCAAAGTGAGATAGTTCAAGCCTTTTTTGGTTTTAATTTTGATGATTATGGCTTAAAGCTTATGAGAACCCCAAAAGCGAAATTTCTCAAAATTTGAATATTACATGAAATAAAAATAAAAAAAGGTTTTTAAATACAGAAATGTCAGTCCTCTGAAAAGTATAATCATGCATATGTACTCCGTACTTGGTTTGGGCCCCTTTTGCTCAAATTACTGACTCAATGTGGACTGGCATAGATGCTATCAGCCTGTGGCACTGCTGAGGTATTATGGAAACTTCACACTGGACTTCAAGCATCTGGGATTGTGCGCCTCTCCATTCTTCCACCAGACTCTGGGATCTTGGTTTCCCTTTCTTTAGCCCCGGTAAGATGCTTCTGACATTGTTCGTTGTTCAGGAGCGGATTCACAAGAGGAATATGACATTTGAAGCTTATGTCCAGGATCTGTCTGGGTGTGGTGGCTTTTGATGCACTAACTCCAGCTTCAGTCCACTCCTTGTGTAGCTTCCTCACCCTTTTTCCTGATAATCCTCTTCAGGCTGCGGTCATCCCTGCTGCTTGTGCACCTTTTTCTTCCACACTTTGCCCTTCCACTTAACTTTCTATTAATGTGATACAACACTTTGAGAACATCAAACTTCTTTTGCAATTTCCTTCCTTGTGAAGAGTGTCAATGATGGTTTTCTGCACAACTGTCAGGTCAGCAGTCTTCCCCATGATTCTACTGATGCAGACTGAGAGACCATTTAAAGCAGTGTTGGCTAACCTGTGACACTCTAGGTGTTGTGTAACTACGAGTCCCAGCATTCCTTAACCGCAAAAGCATAGTAGATACCTGACAAAGCATGATGGGAATTGTAGTTTCACAACATCTGGAGTTTCACAGGTTAACACTGATTTAAAGGCTCAGGAACCCTTTGCAGTGTTTGGAATTAATTTTCTGATTAGAGTGTGACACTTTGAGCCTACAATATTGAACCTTTTCACATTATTTTAATTTTGTGAGATTTTGATTTTGGGGCTTTCATAAGCTGTAAGCCACAATCTTCAAAATTAAAACAAAAAAAGGCTTGAAATATCTCACTTTGCATGTAGTGAGTCTATATATTAGTTCTACCTTTTAAGTTGAATTACTGAAATAAATGAACTTTTGAACGATAGTCTAATTTTGAGTTTCACTTGCATGTATTTTTTTTCTTTCCTTGGATTGATAGGGTGTTAACTTTCTATAAATAGGGACTTCTTCTCAAGATTTATATTTAAATTTGTGTTTATCACCCCCAAAAAATGGTGGGTTTTATGTGGAATAATTTCCCTTGGACTGTGAGGTTATTTATTTGTTATAAAGTTATTATAATTTTCAATTGTTATTGCACCTTATTTCATTTTACATCATTCCCCCATTTAGTGGAGGTTATATAGAAGGTATAGAGTTGTATTCACACTCTGCACTTCATCTATATTTTTGGATCTATTAAGAATACCAATTTAGTGTTATTTCACTGAGCACTTAGAAAATGTCTGTGATTAGTTCACTCCTATTTGCAATGCAAGATCCAATGTTTATGTTACTGTATTTTAATATTGTATATGGAATAAGATCATATGTATTCCATTCTCACACTCATGTTTTGTCACAATGCCTGTTTAATAATTGGATACAATTTATTTTATGTCAATTCATTGTGTATTCAGTTGGGTACAATATAGCGCTCTAAGGTGAGAGCACAGTGGATAGCGTAAAAATCACAAGTAATTACACTAATATACCTATCACCCAGGCAACTATCCTGGGATGACTAGTCCCAACAAAGAAAAGTATATAGCAAGGAATGGAAGCGCCTAGGAGTGGTATAAAGAGTATATAAAAAAATGTATTATTGCACCAAATAATTGAATTATCAAAAAGACAATAAAAACAATATAAAAACAATTGGCAAACAATAGATCACTACAAACTGCTGGTGGTGGACACAAATTACCTAAATAAAAAGTCCTGCATAATAATTCACAGTAGATCAACTTGGGCTGGTTGTACGGTGGTATCTGTATCTAAAGTCCCAATATCTAGATATACACTTGTTAAATAAGATGAATCAGATAGCTGGATATATTGAAACTTTGTTACAGTTATAACAAGTGGTAGAAATAACTGTGAAATAAATAAAAGTACTGACCGGGCTGTCCAGAAATATAACACGTTGATAATATTTAAATACGGAGAATAAGAAGAAATGAAGGTGTAATAGCCATCTCCTATATGTTGAATAAAAGTACTACTCACATGCAGTCGTTGGTAGTTTGAAATATGCAAAACAGACCTGCCGATGAACGGAGGACCCATGGGGGATTAAAGTGTGGTCACACTCCATCTCATATAATATCCCCGTCGGTGATAATAAGAAGAAAGTATCGGGTCTGTCTTTCATTCAACGCTGGAAATATAGTTGTTGGTAGGTTTAGAGCATGCAAGCTCTGCCGGTATACGAAGGACCCGTGGGGAATCGGAATGCGACCAATCTCTATCCTATGAGATGTTCCCGTCAGGAGTACTAGAGAGGTGTCGAATTTGGGTCTGCAGTGTAGCTATAAAAGTAACAGCATGTGATGGCAAGTGAGTAGTCAGCGTCAGCAGATTCAGTTGATCCCTTCAGGGACCAGGGGTCGATGTACGGTAATGCTCCGGTCAGTTAGAAAGAAAGTCCAAAGTAGCAAAGCCACGGTCAGGAGCAGGAAAAGTGTCCAGCAATTGGAGATGTGGAAGAATGATCGCTCTTACGCATTTCTCCTATTTGGTTTCCTCAGAGAGCTTAACATGAATGAGCCAATTTATATGGTTAGTCTAAAACACATGCAGAAGGTGAATTCTTATCAAAACAGCATTTTTCATAGGCTCCATAATTGTTCTATGGAGTACAAGTTCAAATCTAAATTATATTCATCCAAGAAAAATAAAATTAAAATAAAATAAATTTATAAATTTAAATCGGACGCCATATTTATAGTAAAACGGTCATGACTATTTGGTGTTAATTTTTTCTAACAATATTTGTATCCAACTCTGGTTTTTATTTTTTTATTATTACTATTATTTCATTCTTGTTTAATCTCAATTTGTTTCTGCAACTTGTTTTACAATAGACATTTACAAATGATATATGTGTTTTTTTTAAACTCAGGTTCTACTTTTTCACAAGCCGCTCCCTAAAAGTTGCTAAAAGCTATCAATTAGCTGTTATTATTATTATTATTTTTACATCTATGTATGCGCTTATATTTTTTATCTCGACCAAATAATAGGATTTTTGTGCTCACCGTAAAAATCAGTTTCTCTGAGTCCATTAGGGGACACCGGTAACTATAGGGGTATAGTAGGTGGTCTGGGGAGACAGGGTACTTTAAAAAACTTGAAATAGTTAACCTGGCTACTCCTCCCCTACTATGCCCCTCCCCCAGGGGATCCTCAGTTATTTGCAAAGTAAGCCCGAAGAGCGGGCATAGGATAAACTTTACATAACCTAACTACAACACATGTCAGAGCAAGGGAGGGAACGCAGTGTCCCCCAATGGACTCAGAGAAACGGATTTTACGGTGAGTACAGAAATCCGATTTTCTCTTACATCCATTGGGGGACACTGGTAACTATAGGGGACATACCAAAGCCGTCCCTAAGGGAAGGAATGCTCTGCACCAGCCGTTCGCAATACATTGCATCCAAAACTGGCATCCTGGGATGCAAAACCCTGTAACTTGTAGAATTTGTCGAAAGTATGGACAGATGACCACGTAGCGGCCCTGCATAACTGTTCCACCGAAGCGCCGTGACGTGCCACCCACGAAGCTCCCACCACCCTAGTGGAATGAGCTTTTAGCCCACCTGGAATAGGTCTTTTTGCCAGAACATAGGACTGTCTAATCGTAGAGCAAGTGAAGCCTTAGAAGCCGGCCAACCCCGTTTGTTGGCTTCATACAATACAAACGAGTCTGCTGTCTTCCTCACAGAACCAGTACAGTCCACATAACACTTTAAGGCACGAACCACATCTAGTAACCGCAAAGAAGAATCCGAGGATACTGACTGCGAAGAGAAAGCTGGAACCACAATTTCCTGGTTTATGTGAAATCGCGATACCACCTTCGGAGTGAAAGGCTTAGTACGTAAAACCGCCCTACCTGAATGAAAAATCAAAAAGGGGGGATTACAACAAAGCTCCTATTTCTGACACCCCCCTGGCTGAAGAAATCACCAACAGGAAGACAGTCTTCCATGTCAGTTATCTCAAGTCTATTGAATCTAAGGGTTCAAACGGCTCCCTGGTGGGGGCCCTTAACACTAGGTTGAGGTCCCAAGGTTCGATCGGATGCACAAAAGGAGGCTGAACATGTAGGACGCCTTGCATAAAAGTCTGCACATCTCGCAACCCTGCCAGCTTTTCTAAAAGAAAATTGACAGTGCCGACACTTGCATCTTCAATGATGCCAAATGGAGACCCTTGTCCAGTCCTGCTTGCAGAAAAGACAACAACCAGGCAATATTAAAACGACACGTGTGAAAATTCTGGGATTCACACCACTGAATGTAACTCCTCCAAACTCTATAATAGATTCTGGAAGACGACGGCTTTCTTGCCCTAATCATGGTGTTAATGACTGTTGCCGAAAAACCCCTAGATTTAAGAATCAGGGTCTCAGCAGCCACGCCGTCAAATTCAGCTGACGTAAACCTTGGTAGAGTATTGGTCCTTGTGAGAGAAGGTCCGACCGCTGCGGCAACCGGAAGGGAAGATCTGCGGACATCAAGAGGACGTCCGAGTACCACGCCCGTCGAGGCCAGTCCGGCCCCACAAAGATGGCGGCGACCCTTTCTCTTTTTAATTTCTTTAGCACTCTGGCTATCATGAGCAGAGGAGGTTAGAGATATACTAGGCGAAACTGCCACCGGAACGACATTGCGTCCATAAATCCTGCTGTCGGATCTCTTGCTTTTGCGCAGAACAGGGGGAGCTTGAAGTTCCTGCGAGAGGCCATGAGGTCTATTCTCTGGACGACCCCATCGCTGCACTAACAGGTTGAACACCTCCTCGTGCAGAGACCATTCTCCTGCCTTAAGACTGCCGGCTGAGATAGTCGGCCTCCCAGTTCTCTACTCCTGGAATGAATATTGCCAATATCACTGGTATATCGTGGTGTTGCGCTCACAGCATGATTCTGGAGGTCTCCTTCATGGCCCTTGCACTGCACGTACCTCCCTGATGGTTGAGATAGGCTACAGTTGTTACATTGTCGGATTGAATCATCAGAGGTCAGTTGTACAGAAGAGTTCCCGACTGTAGTAGAACTCTGTGAACCGCCGAAGTTCCACATTGATTGGAAGACGGGTCTCGTGGGGGAGCCAAAGACCTTGGAAGTTGTGCTCTCCTGTCACTGCCCCCCAACTTTTTAGACTGGCGTCTGTGGTAATGATGGTCCATTCCCACGCCTGCAGAGATCGACCCATGGAAAGATGGGTCCTCACCAACCACCATCCTAGGGACTCGCGCTCCTCCTCTGACAATCTGATGATCTGTTTGTCTAGACGAAGGTATGATCTGGACCATTGTCGAAGAAGCTCCCATTGGAAAGTTCTCGAACGGAACTGACCGAAAGGAACTGCCTCGAATACAGACACCATGGTCCCTAGAAGTCTCATGCCTTCCAATAGGGAAAACCTGTCCTTTCTCAAGATGGACCTGGTTTTGTCTATAACCGCCAGGATTTTTTCTTCTGGCAGAAAAACGCGTTGGAGGTTGGTGTCGAATATGAAACCCAAGAACCGCATTCTCTGTCCCGTAGTTAGCGATGACTTCTGGATATTGATGATCGATCACTTGAGGTGATCTGCTAGCATGGAAAAGGATGGGGCCTTCAACAGTAGGTCGTTCAAATAAGAGATGATGGTCAATCCCTGGGCACGCAGACAACCCGTCATTACCGGCATCAATTTGGTAAAAACTCTTGGGGCTGTGGCTAGACCAAAGGGTAAAGCCCTGAACTGGAAATGTTGATTGGCCATCGCAAATCACAACAGACACTGGTGCCCTGGCCAGATTGGGACATGTATATAGACGTCCTTTACGTCCAGTGAAGTCTTAGTGGTTTCTGGCTCCGAAAACCCTAAAGTATTACGAACGGCCAAAACTAAATCCTGTACCCCCTGGGCAACAGATGAATAACTAGCCTCAGGGGATTCATCCTCTGATTCTATAAACGTCCCTCCTCAGGAGAAGATATTTCAGTGAGTTCCTCCAAGACCTGCTGGAAATCCTGTCCCAGACGTTTGCCTGTCTTCTTATGTGGTGTCTTAAGAAGGCGCTCCAGAGAGGAGGAAGCCTTGGCTAGGCCCTGTGCTGACTCCGTCAGTGATAACACTAGCCCCGACTCAGCCTGGGACACCCCACTAGTGGACGGTACAAGCTGTGGAAGGCAGTGTGGTGCATTAGTAAGATAAGACTCACTTACCCCACTCTGGGATATTACCTGGGTAAGTTCAGCAATGGAACTGGTGAGAGACTTCAGCCAGGCTGGCTCTTCCACCGGTGCAAGTACAGCCGTAGACGAGTGGTCACTAGCTCCGGCTTCGCACATCACGCACATGGCCTCCGGGTTCACCTGTCCAGAAGGTTATTTGTCACTACATTTGGAACAAGCATAATATAGTGCAACTCTGGCTGTCCCTTTGCCCTTCGAGGAGACCTTGTCTGACATTGTTCGCACCTTAACTACTAACCTATTATACTGAAATAATATAGTAAAATAGATTTTTTTTTTAAAAGAAA
>WWET01003384.1:149260-174196 GCA_011038615.1 Limnodynastes dumerilii
GGATTTAAACCTGCTAATCTTGCCGCCGCTTTGCCGTGGGGGGCCCAAGAAGTTACTTTACCAGGGCCCAGAATTCCTCTTGGGGGCCCTGCACATACACATACATACACACATACACACAGGGGGTGCTGCATTCATACCTGAGACATACAAGGGGAGCTGCAATATAGATTGGGACATACAAGGGGGGTTGAAATAATGATTGGTTTATACAGGTTTATTTGGCCCTGGTGTAAAATTTACAATATAAGATTTAAAAACTCTTTAAACTCACTGACAAAAGGATGTTCTAAGGAGTTGTAAATCTCTATAGCATTAAAAAGGTTTATACTTCACATTTCTACATTCCCCAGGACCATGAAACAATTACACAGTGAACTCCTGGTTATATCATTATCACACAAACAAATGAATATTTCTGTACTTTCAAAATTACTGTGATAGGCTCACAAGATTTAGACATGCCACACAGAAAAATCAAGGCCTGTAAATGGCATTTGTTCGTTGTAATATCTTGTACCCAATGCTCCCAATTTATCCCTGCACATTACAACACTTGTTGCAGAAAGATTTTCTTCACAATGGAAGTAATATAGATCGTCGTCGGCTGAGCTCCTCTCCACAGACAATGGAAGAATTTTTGTATTAATTGTAGACTATATGTACAAAGCATTGAATGCTCTGCCTATGACAAGTCTTCTAACCTCACTAGTACCTGCCCCTATCTCATACAGTTTGGCGTCACGAAGGAAACGTCCCATTGGGTAATCATTTATATATCCATTGCCTCCTGTGAAAAAAATATGTATCATAATAAAGATAAGGAAATTAACAAAAAAATCATTCATAAAAGCAAAAAAGACTAATTTTAGTGTTTTGTGTCAGCATGTGTTAAAATAATAGGGATGGTTTGTCATGGACAATGAAAGGTTATTCATCTAATATATTTTACACTGCATAACTAAATGAAACTTTGCTATCTTTGTAAAGTCATTGTAACCAGATCCAGACATCAGCAAAGGGGACTTTTCCTGATCACTAGGATTGGAAAACACCAGCATTTTGCGACCACACCCCACTCCTAGTATGGTCCCAGAGTTCTGAACTTGGATTGTTTATGACTGCAGTTTGGGAAGCAGAGATTGAATTTGCTACATGGGAAGACAGGAAAGTATTTAAATTGTACAGTGACTGAGTGCCAAGCACCCTCCACTGTAACCAGACTTCCAAGCTGTCATTTTACTTGACGATGACTTGGAAGTAGGATAGTGGTAAGGGATCATAAACCCAGATGGGCAAGAGGAGGCAACTGCAGGATTGGAGCTCTGGATATGGTACTATTTTATTAAACTGTGTGATTAATATTATGGTTGTTAACAGCACTACATGAAGCTGGTGGAGGCTAGTTGGGAGCACATAATTACCCAAAGATCAACTGCAGGTTCACTGGGTAAATTTACTTCAAAACTAGTTATGAGTTTAGCCTACCTAAACACTGTATTCCATCAAGAGCAACCTGAGTAGCACATTCCGCAGAATAGAGGATAACTCCAGCACAATCCTGTACAAAAATAAACAAACGTTAGACTGTTATGCGACTCAAACATATCAAAACTATTCCTTCCAAAATTCATCAATTGACTTCTGGTAATACGCCGCAAAAGGTTTAAGTTGTGACAGGAGATAAGTGTTGGGGTGAAATAGAATTTCTCTGACTTACAAGTTAAATATAACTTTGTCACCTTGCAATTGTATATTTTCTTTTTTTTTTGCCAATGAGTACTTATTAGACAATGACAGTAAACAAATTCTGCTGTGTAGTAGGTATGGGAAAGGACCATTGGTACAGACTTAAACTGGTTGCTAACAGTGGAACACACTCAGACAGAAGAACAGACACTCTGTTGGTGCCCTGTAAGGTCCAACAGTTGGGAGGCAATTCTGCACATGCATATAGTCATAGCAGCATGGCCACACACATGTAGCACAGTTGGTGCATTCCAGGTCCTAAAAACTATTGGGGCTGTTGTTTAGTTTGGATAAAATTTAAGGATAAAACTACAGAACAGTTTTAAAGATGACTAATGATAAGTGTATTTACACAGAAACTTCAATATACTAGGGGCACCCACTTACCTTAGCATTGAAATGTCCCTGATCACAAGCCCTTGCCACATTGTAGGTGTATTGGCGGCATGCTGTCAAACGTGTGTACATATCAGCCATCTTTCCTTGCATTAGCTGCCAAAGGAAAACACTTAATTTAAATATGAACAATTGGCAGTAAATTTAAGGATTTAGTAAATTTTTTACCGGATACTGAATCTTTTCTTAGACTCAAATATTTAAAATACAGCTGAACATTAAATTGTTTATATAACATCAATGTTTAGATTAGGTACTTCTTGGTGATTAAAATGAAATCAAGTTTTCGGTTTATAAAATTATTGTTATTGTCAGGATATAATCAAATATTATGTGTACAAATTAAATATCTATGTATAGAGTGACCTCTGTTTGGCTAGGGTCTGGTGATTCAGGGAAATACCTTCAATGTAGTGAGGCAGAACAAGGGGGTCAGGTTAGGGCCCTGTTGTGTAAATATATCAGTTTATTAGGTGGGGGGGGGGGGGTGGTTTGGCTAGGGTGATTCAGGGAAATACCTTCAATGTAGTGAGGCAGAACAAGGGGGTCAGGTTAGGGCCCTGTTGTGTAAATATATCAGTTCAGTTGGGGTCATAAAAGCTAGATTTCTCCAGAAGATCCTCTCCAGACCCTCATGTGTCACAAAGGTGGGGGCTGTCTGGAGGGGAACAGGTTTGGGTCTTTAAAAACGTGTGTATGTGTTATAACTCTCTGGACTGGATAGTGAGAGCACAGCAAAATAGACAGGAGAGGAATCGGGTAAACTCACCAGTAGGTAGGACCAGTGTCCGTCTGGAGTATTTGCTAGAGCCCCTGATGGTGGGGATAGACTGGAGCTGATGAGACTTCCTCTGGATACAAACTTTAGAGTACCCGGAACAGGAAAAGGGGGCAAGTGGGAATGGGATAAGATGCAGCGGGAAAATGGGAGCAGCAGTGACAGAAGGGACTGTACTGGACAAACCACAAAGAACAATGAACGGACGAAACCGGGAAAACTGGACAGG
This sequence comes from Limnodynastes dumerilii, assembly GCA_011038615.1. Lineage (NCBI taxonomy): Eukaryota > Metazoa > Chordata > Amphibia > Anura > Limnodynastidae > Limnodynastes > Limnodynastes dumerilii. The sequence goes on from WWET01003384.1 coordinate 152,413, forward strand.
ACAGACGAACGAAGACAGAACTGGGTCACTCAAACGCACACTCACACTTACCCTACAACAGGCAGGAAATACCTGGAGGAAAACAAAAACAAGCACACCAGGAGGAAGGACGGAAAATACAAAAGGCGGAGGACAAAAAGGGAGAGAGAGAGAGCAATGCAAACACAGGGGTACAATGGCAGGAAACTACGTAGGATCAAATGGGGCACTTAAGAAAGCAATGGCACAAAGGCAGAAGAAATGAGAGGCAAGATAAAGCAGAAAGCACGGGGAGCAGACGCTATAACCGGCAAGTGCAAGCTGTCCCCCCTGCTCTATTTACAGGGAGTCTGGCCAATGAGGTGTCTGAGTGTGGGCCAGCCCCCTAACTAATGGGAAGACTGCACGTAGGCAAGGTGGGCAGTGTGAGTAAAGATTGCGCCGCAGCGCGAAGAAACCGAGTGTTCTGGTTGCCTAGCAACCAGAACAACAAAGCGGGAGACAGCAGGGGAGCCGATGGCCAGCGTGCGCTACGCGCACATGGCTAATTTGCATCAGGGACCGCGGATGCAGGCGCCGGAGGGAGCGTGGGACCGGTAAGAGCCGGAGACCGGCGTTTAACAGTACCCCCCCCCCCTTGATGAGGGGTTCTAATACCCCTAGCTTTGGGTTTAAAGGGACATTTTTTATGGAAGTCTTGAAGAATTTTATTGGCATGAATGTTTCTGGCAGGAATCCATTCTCTTTCTTCCGGGCCATAGCCCTTCCAGTGAATGAGATATTGAACTTGCCCACGAACCCATCTGGAATCCAAGATCTCTTCAATTTCGAACTCCTCCTGGCCGTCCACATTTAAAGGAGGAGGTTTGGGACGAGAATGCATGGGGAAATTGCGGACTCCTTTCACTGGCTTAAGGAGTGAGGCATGGAACGTGGAAGGAATCCTCAAGGTTCTTGGTAGTTTTAACCTGAACGCCACTGGATTTATTCTTTTGTTAATAACGAACGGGCCGATAAACCGTGGTCCCAGCTTCCTAGATGGTTGTTGGATATGAATATTCTTTGTGGATAGCCACACCTTATCACCAACCTTGAACCTGCATTTCCGCCGGTGACGGTCCAACCTTGTCTTCGTCCTGAAGGCAGTTCTTTGTAGTGAAAGGTTGACTTGAGTCCAGATGTTACGTAACTTCTTAGCGGTTTGACGGACCTCATGATGTAGACCAGTCTGTGTCTGAAAAAGAGAGGAGGAGCGGGGGTGATAACCCCAGACACAAAAGAAAGGAGAAATTTTGGATGAGCAATATGTGGCATAATTATAAGCAAATTCGGCCCATGGAAGACTCTGAACCCAATTATTTTGAAGTTTAGAAACATAGCATCGCAGGTATTGTTCCAGAGATTGATTTACTCTTTCTGTCTGTCCATTAGTTTGAGGGTGATACCCGGAGGACAGACTCACCTTTATTTGAAGTAAGGAACAGAAGGATTTCCAAAATCTTGCCACGAATTGTGAACCACGGTCTGACACAATGTCTAATGGTAAACCATGGAGTCTGACGATTTGAGCGACGAGGATTTCAGCCACAGCCTGGGCTGAAGGTAGACCGTGTAGAGGAGTGAAGTGAGCCATCTTGCTAAAGCGGTCCACCACAACCCAGATGGTATTGCACCCCTGAGAATCGCTGTTTTACTTGCACCAGATAGGGCACATCAGTGTTGCCTGTCTGGAAAGGAGGAACTCTCTGACATTTGCAGGAGGGCTGCAGCCTAACAGAGCGGTCCCATCGGTAATGTATGTTGCTAGAGCCCACAAGACCCAGATGTACAACCTGCAAACCGTCACAGTTGGTGCCAAGGTAACTGTGGGTTTAAGGGACACCGGTGCTGAGATTACACTTGTGCGTCCAGAGCTGGTGGGGTCAACAGACATTATTCCAGGCAAGACTGTATCAATAAAAGGGGTGGGAGGGATCCATCCAGTGGTTCCGATGGCCCGAATATACCTGGACTGGGGTAGTGGAAAAGGGGGTGTCTCTGACAATATTCCTACCAATGTTTTGCTGGGGTCTGATTTGGGACGAATGTGTTCGCAATATGTGACTGAAGACTATGTTATGTTATCTAAACATGCTTTGTTGCAGATGCCGTACCCCTCAGCAGGGGCTGAGAACAATATGGGTAATAATGGTAGTGTGCCATGTCACTGTGATTGGTGGGGAGGTATGAGACAATCTGTGTCACATGGTAAAGGAGTTGATTCTGGGGAGGAACGTGTTAATAGCTGTGCATGTATTCCTGAATTATGTTCACAGGTCCTCTCAGGAGGGGAGGAAGTGCACCTCCCATCTGTAGCTGTAACTACCAGGCAAATGGTTAAATCTAGGGACTTAACTCTTGAAGAAAGGGTAGTGAGTGACCACTCTGACACCACAGCTGACCCCCTCCCCCCTCCTCTTTCTGATGCTGCAGATGATTTCACTCATGAAGAGAAGGGGGGTGAGGAGGCAGCAGGTATTAGTGCAGGAAAGTCAGAAGGCAGCATATCTGCTAGGGTGCTATATGCAATGCCTACACCGTCTCTGCCGAGTTCTAAGGGTGACAAAGCTAATTGGGATACATTGCTAAAGGCTGGGAGCAGTAGTGCTACTAATGCTAATGTGTTATGTAAGGATGACTTGGGTGGTGGGATTTTACAGCCTGTCTCACATAGCGAAGGTGCTGATTCTGGGGAGGAGGGTGGTAATGCTGGTGGCGCATGTGGTCCTGAACTGTGTAATCTAGGAGGTGATAAGCGAAAGGTGTGTTCCATTTTCCCTGACACTGGTTTAGGCAAATTACCTTCCCCTACATCTGAGCAAGTCATGTTGTGTGGGGAACAGGAGAGAGGAAATGTTGGTTCAGTTGTGTTTGAGGTTGATATTTGCAAGCTGCCCCAATCTGCATTTAACCTAGACTGTGACAGGGAAGAGGGGTGTGCTTTTGTCCTTGAGATGTGTCTCGCTGGACTGACTCCCCCTGTCTGAGGTAGTCACCATGTATTGGAAACAGGGAAGGGAAGATAGATGCCAAATTATTCCAGACCTGTGTATCCCATCTGTACCCACTGAAGTGAGAGAGGTGATCCGTTCATTTGAGTGTGTACCAACTAGGTCTGTACAATTACCCCATGGGGAGGGGGAGGGAAGCCTGCAGCTAGCAGAATATCCCTGTGACATGGAAAGTCTCCCTCTAGCCCCCTTATATGTGTTAGGAAACAATGAAAAGATAAGTGTGGTTTGGGGACAGGAGAAATGGGATAGAGGGAGGAGAGGCACCGTATTACGAGACTGAGGGGACAAGACTGACTACTAATCCAAATGTCCTGATCGCCTCTGTCTCAAAGGTAGGGTTCCCCAAGGGAGTGTTAAGGGGTCAGGGTTCCCAGTTTGCACCCCCCTTACAGAGTACATGTATCAATGCCGTGATAACCTATGGGACACATGACTTAAAGACACTGCAGTTTCTTTGGGGTATGGGACAGAGCAGTCTGATGGCTGTCATGACAAAACCAAAAAGGAGCCCTGATAGCAATACTACAGAGAGTACATGGGAAGCAGACCCCTTAGTAGAATTATCAGGTGTTGCTACAGACGAGGGGTCTTTAAAGGACATTCCTTATGGAGAGGAATTAGCGCCAATGGATTCTGGGGTATTGAGGCCCTTTACAGGTAAATCTACATCTCTGGCCCAAAATCCAGGGCGGCCGGTCTCTAACGGTAAAGGACAATGCATGGTTCTAACAGGTATCTTCAACTGGGGACTGAGAGATGTGCTCAGTCAGGTAAATGACTGGGGGAAAAGAACGCTCTTTTATGTACAAAAGCCTAATGTTGCTCCCTGAACAAGTGGCCAATGACCATGTAACGAATGTGTGTGTGAACATTGTTTGGGCACTGCAGAACATGCAGACCTACCGGTATGGGCGAGAGTTTAAAGTGATCATAGACCACAATCCCCTCAGTTGGTTGCTGGGACCAATGATAAGCTGCTCAGGTGGAGTATGTCCCTCCAGCAATACACTTTCACTGTACAGCACAAAAAGGGTTCTGATCACACCAATGCGGATGGCTTATCCAGAAGGGGCTATGCTGATGAGTAAGGTGAGCAGGATAAACAGTCATGCAGGTGACTTGTTCTCCTGTCACCATTTTAGGAAGGGAAGATGTCAGGATATAATCAAATATCAGGGGTATCAAGCAATATCAAACTATAGAGTGACCTCTGTGTGGCCAGGCTCTGGTGATTCAGGGAAATACATTGAATGTAGTGGGGCAGAACAAGGGGGTCAGGTTAGGGCTCTGTTGTAAATGGATCAGTTTATTAGGGGGGTCATAAAAGTTTTAAATGGTTTATTAGAGGGGTCAGAAAAGCTAGATTTCTGCAGAAGATCCTCTCCAGACCCCAAACTGTCATGTGTCACAAAGGTGGGGTCTGTCTGGAGAGGAGCAGGTTTTGGTCTTTAAAAAACGTGTGTATGGTATGTACACGGGGTTCACTTCATGAGATCTTCTGGACAGAAGGAAGTGTTCCATATTCCCCAGTAATCTGCTAATCTCAGGCAGGGAAGGTTGGGTGTAACTCTTTCTGTGTTTCCCCTTTTATTTTATAGAAAACTGTTTTGTATATTGTATGTCTATTTGGTTATTCTCTGTAACTAAGCATTGTGATTATCATATTAAATATCAATTAATAAGTTCATGTCTCTGTTTTCTTACGGATTCACGTGTCAGACCAGCTCGGTTATTGAACACTACTGAAGGGTAACAGAAGAGGTCATTCTGGGTTGATAATAATTCTGGTAATGCATAACTGTGTTTGATTTGGGTAAAGTAGAACCGAAGGCCTCCTGTGAATAGCCTTGGTGGTGGCAGTTCATTGGTAATAAGTCATATTTGGGGTGGGAGAAGGGGCATTAGTCATTGTAGAACAAACCAAGTGGCTGTTGTGATTAACCCATTGAGCCCCAGATAAGTCACGAAAGCCTCAGGTGAGGTCAGGGTCGTGACAGTTATCCTTTTACTTCTACTGTTAACTAAACAGTAAAGGAGTATTACTTTTAGACAAGTTATTCCATGTTTTACCTGGAAATGTCCTATTTTTTGACCGAAGGCTTCTCTTGTGTGTAGATAGGGGAGTGCATGGTCCAAAACAGCCTGCATGATACTAAATGATTACAAATACAAAAATAGGAAATTATTACCTGTTAATTTGGTTTCCTTTACTCCGAAATGTCAGCACACCAATGGGTTAATACATCCCTTCTGGAGCCAGACAGGAAAAAAAGAAGACACCAGCATATATAGCTGCCCACTTCCTGCTTCCTGTGTCTTCAACTTTATAAAGCTTCAAAACATAACTAACATGATTAGACACGCATCAAAAGTAAAGGGTAGGGAGATGTGTGCTGACATTTCAGAGTAAAGGAAGCCAAATTAACAGGTAATAATTTCCTGTTTTCCCTTTACTCCTCATGTCAGCACACCAATGGGTCGTACCCTAGCAGTTCCCATTACTGGGCGGGCACAAATTAAACATATATGGCTACTTGCCAAAATAATAAAAAAATATTATTTCTATATTACAGCCTTAAGAATGTTTAGAAAAAGTATGAATTGACGACCATGTGGCTGCTTTACAAAGCTTGTCAACCGTAGCTGCCTCCTTCTCTGCCCAGGAAGCCGCTACTGCCCTCGTGGAATGTGCCTTCAGATCTTCAGGCACTGGTAGTCCTTTAACTTGATATGCTTTTGCTATGCAAGATTTAATCCGTCTTGCCATTGTGATCTTCGACGCTGGACCTCCTTTCCTTGGTCCTTCTGAAATTATAAATAACTGCTTGGTTCTTCTCACCTTCGCAGTCCTAACTATGTACGTAGACAAAGCCCTAACTAAGTCTAACTTACTAAATCTTGATTCTTCTGGGTTTGAAGGATTAGGAAAAAATTCTGGTAAACATAGTTCTTGATTTATATGGAACCTTGATACAACTTTCGGCAAGAACTCAGGGTTAGTTCGTAACACCACTCTGTTAGGGAAAAAAATTTAGGTAAGGCTCTTCCGCCCATATAGCTTGCAATTCTGATACACGCCTAGCCGATGTTATTGTTACCAGGAAAAGTACTTTGATGGTCATAATATTCAAGCTGACTTCTTCCAGTGGTTCAAACGGTGGCTCTGTTAGTGCTTCTAGCACTATATTCAAATCCCAAGGTGCCAAAGGCTTTTTGAATTTAGGATTAATTTTTTGGGCTGCTTGAAAGAATCTAATTATATATTTATTCTGTGCAAGATTATCATCCAACATAACACTTAATGCCGAAATTTGTACCTTGAGTGAGCTTAATGCTAGATGTTTCTCTAAGCCACTTCTTTTACACCACACCAGGTTATAATTGTTTTCCAAATTCTATGGTATGTAGTGCAGGTGGACTTTTTCCTTGCTTTGAGCAATGTTTGGATTACTTTTTCAGTGAACTTTTTTTTTTTTTAAGTGTTTGCCTCTCAATAGCCACGCCCGTTAATTTCCAGGACCCTGGGCCTTGATGAGCCACTCGTCCTTGTGTTAATAGTGCTGGATGCACCGGCAATGTCCAAGGAGTATCCACCGACATACTCATCGCTATTGGGAACCATGGCCTTTGAGGCCAAAACGGAAGGATGACTATGGCCGTTACCTTCTCCTGCTGTATTTTCCTCCATATTCGAGGAATCATAGATATTGGTTGGAACACATATACCTTTTGGAAATTCCATGGTATTGACAGAGCATCTACGGCTAAGCTCTGTGGTTCTCTGTATCGTGAGAAATACTGGTCGACTTGCCTGGTCTTCCTTGTGGCCATCAAGTCCACTTGAGGTTTCCCCCGCTTGCGAACTATTTGTTGAAAAATCTCTTCGTCCAGCTTCCATTCTCCCAGCTGCAGTTTTTTTCTGCTTAGCCAGTCTGCTTCCACGTTTTGTTTGCCTGCAATGTATATTGCACTGACATCTATCAGGTATTTTTTTCGGCCCATACCATCAAAGGCTTGAGTTCTCTGCTCAAGGTCTTGCTCCTGGTTCCACCTTGCTTGTTTAAGTATGCCACTACTGCTTTGTTGTCCGAGTATATTATGGCAACGCGTCCAGAGACTTTATCTTTTAATCTCTTTAACGCTTGAAATACAGCCCTCAGTTCTCTTATGATTGAATGTAAGAGATAGACTCTTCGTGGCCATTTCCCTTGTATCATTTTGTGGTTGCAGACTGCTCCCCAGCCAGACCGTCTGCCATCTGTGGTTACTGCCACTGGTGTTTCTTGCGCAAATCATTTTCCTTCCTTTAACCTTTCCTTGTTTAGCCACCAGTTTAGACTTTCCCTAGTCTTTACTGATAATAATATTCTTTGTTGTAGTCTTTGTGGGTTTTTCTCCCCCTGTGCCAGAAAACAACCTTGTAATTTTCTCAGGTGTGCCTTTGCCCATGGTATTAGGTCTATTGCCACAGACATGAGTCCCAGAATCTTCATGCACTCTCCTGCTGTAGTAATTCTTTGACTCTTGAATTTTCTTATTTCTTTGAGCATATTTGACACCCTGTCCTGACTTAGGGATATTTTGAGTGACCTGGTATCTATAATGACACCTAGGTATTTTATTCTTGTTTGTGGTTGCAGGTGACTTTTATGATAGTTGACAACCCAGCCGTGTTGCTGTAGAGTGTGTATTACTCTGTCTGTATGAAGCATTGTTTCTTCTTTTGATGGCACTGCTATTATTATGTCGTCGAGGTAAGGCCACAATGCAATACCTTACAAACTCAGTTTTTCTATTACAGTGATCAGAATCTTGGCGAAGTAGCCAGTCGGAACGGTAGTGTTTTGAGAATTGATAGTGTCCTCCGAAGACCGCAAACCTTAGATATTTTTGATGGGATGCTGTTATGGGAACATGTAGATAGGCATCTTTTAAATCTACTGTGGTCATGTACATGCCTTGCTGAAGACCCATGATTACTGATTCCATCTTGAAAGTTCTTATTTTCACACATTTGTTTAATCTCCTCAGATCCAGTATTGTTCTGAAACCTCCTGTTGCTTTCTTTATGGCAAAGAACCGGGAATAGAAGCCTTGGAAACGCTCTTCTTGTGGTACTTCCATCACCACCTTTTGATGAATCATATTCTGCAGGCTCTCCTAAGGCTAGTCTGTTTTCCCTGTTCACCGGTATTGAAGATTCTATAAACGTTGTGGCTGGAATCACTGTAAACTCTATACCGTAACCATGACTTATTACCTCTAAGACCCATCTGTCTGCTGTTGTATTTTCCCATATTCTCAAAAAGTTTGTCAGTCTTCCTCCTACCTGAATGTCCGAACTGACCCTCCTGGCATCATTGCGCAAAGCTTCCGAGAGTTGATTTGATATCCTTATTTCTTTGGCCTCGAAAATTATAGAGAATGATTGGCCTCTTCTGTACCCTCATCCGGGTCTATAGGTTTTAGCTTCTCTGAAATCAGAAAAAGCCCCTCTTTGCGACTTAAACGGTGTATCTCTTTTCCCTTTATCCTGAGGGAGCCATGCAGATTTGCCTCCTGACATCTTGGATATATTATCATCCAGGTTTTGACCAAAAAGAAAATCCCCCTGGAATGGTAGAGTCAATAGCCTGTTTTTGGAATGCGTATCCGCCATCCAAGGCTTCAGTCAGAGAGCTCTTCTGACTACCGCTGCAGTAGCTCCTGCTCTGGCTGCCAACCTGACTGAATCCAAAGAAGCTTCACATATAAATTCAGTTGCTAGTTGTAAATTTTGTACTTGTTTAAGTAATTCTTGTCTCTTTACTCCATCCAATATGTCACTCTCCAAGGAATTAGTCCAGCTTCTAAGCACTCTAGATGTAATGGCGACTGCTGCCGCTGGTTTCAATGCTGCCCCTGTCAGAGAATGTTTTTTCTTTAGGCCTACCTCCATTTTCTTCTCCATAGGATCTTTAAACGCTGAAACATCCTCTAATGGCAGTGGAGTTTTCTTAGCTATTCTTGCTACAGCTGGATCAATCCTTGGCGCTTCCTCCCACCTCCTAGTTTCTTCTTGTGGAAACGGGTACAATTCGCTCATTCTGCTAGTTACGGACATCCTTTTGTCAGGATGTTTCCATTCATCTGTAATGATGTCTGAGTGCTTGTGATAAAGGAAAATGTCTCTTTTTTTTCTTGATTCTTTAAATAACAGGTCATCGTTAAATTCCTCTATATTCAACACCTTGTATATCAATTTTAAGAGGTTATCAATTAAGTCAGGGTTTAGACTATCCTCCGTCTGTGATCTGACTGACCCCTCATCCGAGTGACAAGATGCTTCTGTAAGTACAACAAGTTGCTCCCCATCAGACTCTTCTGAGACATTGCTTACTATTTGTCTGGGTCTTTTTAGTGTTAATTTTTCCAAATCTTTCTTTGTCACAAAAGTGTCAGCTAAATCCTTTTTTGCTAAATCCTTTTTTATTCAATCCGCCAGTTCTCTTAATTGTGATGAAGGCTGATTCACTTCTTTAGAAGCACAATTTTTACATATTAGACTGGTGTAATTATCTGGTAACTGTGACACAGCGAACATCTTGATAAGTGTTTTTTGTTGTATTTTGCTTTAAGTTCAACTCTGTCTTTACTTGTCTCAGACCTAGACAATAGAAAAACATTCCTAACTACTCAACTAAAAAACATACACATGTTTCTAGGCAAACATAAAGATGGCTTACCCCGATTTTTTCTGCTGAGGCCGCTTTTCCTCTATTCCCGGTACCACCGACATTAAGATGGCTGAAAGGGAAGGCAAATATCAGCACTTTATTCCAATAAGTGTTCCATGAACGTTACTGAACCTCTGCATCCATTAAGTGCACCTTCAAAACTTCAGTTTGACTCAGCACTGTAGAGTTGCTTCAGAATGCAGTTGCTCTGATGCAGGAACCATGTGTCTTTGGACTGCACGTGTGTTCAGCGTCTCCTCTGCATCCTTTAAGCGTGGCGCCTGTCTGATGATGTCATTGTGCCCGCTTCCCGCTGTGTAAAAACAGCGCTAGAGCCTCCGGCGGCACTTAGAAGCTCTCCTGCCGCCGTATCTTGCCTCTCCTCACGTGCCCTCGGTAAAATAGGGGCAAGTACTGGAGAATGAGCGTTACAATGCTCTGGAGGCCGGTTCTTTCCACCTCCGCTCCCCGCCTAACTGCTGCTGCACCGACGGGGAAGCATACACCACGGGGACCCAGAAAACCTAAGATACCTCTCCTACCACATCCTCTCTAGCTCCATAACAGGAAAAAAGAAGACACAGGAAGCAGGCAGCTATATATGCCGGTGTCTTCTTCTTTTCCCGTCTGGCTAAAGAAGGGATGTATTAACCCATTGGTGTGCTGACATGAGGAGTAAAAGGAAAATATGTTGTAGATATAAAATTACTAAATTGATGTTCATCTGTGAGTCTCTGGATTAACTTTAGTATTCACTTTCACAACCTGTATATTTACAGGTTTTACTACAATAATATAAAATTATGTCAGTGAAGTAATTCCAACTGCGGACAGACAATACACTCTCCATCCGCCAAAATAAATAACATTTGCTATCTTATACATATTAAAACATACAAACAATTAACTTACCCCAATGGGCCTCCAGTGAGCACAAGTCTTTCAAGATCCAAGCCACTCATCAGTACATACACTCCCTTGCCAAGGTGTCCAAGCATGTTCTTTTCTAAAAGAAGAGTACAGTAAATGGAAGAGTTTAACATTGTGCGCAATAAAGTCGTCTAGCACACTACACACATCTAGCTTCACAGATCACACTGGCAAGGGCAATAGACAAGATACAACTGTATCTTGGTTATACAGCTAAATATAACAATATATTGTTATCGCTTTGGACCCTTTACCAAGCTTAGTATTGACCTGTCTCCCAGTAAGCACACCAGACTGACAGATGCATGGGCTTCTTCTGACGGAGAGGACTGTGTTCCACAATTACAGCTTAATCCTTGAAAGAGTTAGTCCTCTTACACCCAGTATAATCCAATGCAAAAGGTAGGAATGGCTGGATAAAAAAAACTCCATAAAATTCCAAAAGTTAATCTATGGGCAGCACTCTGGTTCAAGTGGTTAGCACTTCTGCATCACATCTGAAATCATAAGTTTGTTTCCCCAGACAAGGCCCCATCTGTGGGGAGTTTGTATGTTCTTCCTGTGTCTGCTTGGGAAATCCTCCTGCAAGGTGCTTGGATTTTATCTTACACTCCAAACCATGCTAGTAGCTGAATTGACTGCTAAAATTTATTTAATCCTAGGCTGTGTGTGCATGTGTGTGTGTAAAAATTTAGACTAAGCTCCAATTGGGCAGGAACTGATGTAAATGTATTAATGTAAACAGCATTCATTAATTATAAACACTGGCCACATTTATTGACAGACTTGAAAGGCTTCAATCTAGGGGTCTCAACCCCCAGAACAATTCCAGACCTTTACCACAATATCGCAGACAAACAGAACACAAATAAGCACATCTAAAAATGAATGTACATTCAAAAGATGAAAGACAACTATTAAAACGATAATGCTATGTGGACGACAAAACAGTCCAACTAGTTGGTCTCTGTATAAAGAAGAATTTCAGCCTATCTTCCACCACAGTCCTTAATTCAGCCATGATAATAACATGGCATCAACTTACCTGGGATCTTACAGTCCTCAAACACCAGCTCGCAGGTGCTGGATCCTCTCATTCCCAATTTGTCAAGTTTCTGTGCTGTGCTAAATCCTGGTGTTCCCTAAAAGTATGAAAAACAAACCAAACACTCTATTATACCCCGTTCAGATTACCATGAAAAAGCCGGGGTTTTCATGAAATTGCCGGCTTTCATGAACACCCCGGCTTTTTCTGGCAATGTGAACGGTGAAGCCGGGTCTCTTTAGCCGGGTCTTAGACCCGGCTAAAAAGAAGGGTTTTTGCCGGCTTTTTTAAAAGCCGGCTTCACCCGTTCACACTGCGGTGAAAAGCCGGCTATTTAAATAGCTGCCGGCTTGTAGGCCGAGAGTTAAGTGTTCAAAACATATAAAAGATACATATTTACATTATATATACAAAGATCAAATAAACAGTTTTTCCAAATAGTCATTGCTAACTCGGAATTGCTTCTAGTGCCATAATATCCAGGGGTGGTAGTTTTGCAACCTCAAAGAACACCCTAAAAAAAAAAAAAAAAAAAAAAAAGAAAGAAAATAAAAAGCCGGTGTTTTCAGCGCAGTCTGAACGCACCAGGCTAAAATTTTAAAAATTTTGCCCACTGCCTAAAAAGCTGGCTTTTTAGGCAGTGGCAATCTGAACGCAGCATAACAGGGGTGGGGAATGTCCAGCCCGCAGGTCGGAAATCATATGGTCTGGCGCTCAAATAGCAGGAGAACACCAAAAAAATTAAGACCAAAAAAAAAAAACTATAAAAAATACAATAGAAACATGACCAAAAAATCATCATGCGCCCTGTATCTGTGGTCCGTAGTTCCGCAGCAACACAAAAGAATACAAAGAGGAGAAATAAAACAGAGGTAAAAGGGGAAGACTGACCGATGCAAACATAGAAACCAGTTGTGAGTAGAATTATCATCATCAATACCAGCTAACATCACAATCCTCACCAAAGAGAAGCTGTTCCAGCCATCACATTAGAGGCGACTTAAAATTAGCCTGCTCTATTTGGTCAAAAATTTAATTAAGTTGATAAATTTGTATGGCCCTCAAATGATTTTATAAATATCCAAATGGCCCTTGGCAGAAAAAAGGTTCCCCACCCCTGCTCTATGACATACATATAACAACCCTTATTTAAATTACAAATCCATATTCTCCCAGCTAGCAGACCTATTACCAAGCCACAGACTACAATAGACAGTACTAACCTTCTCAACAATGAATGCAGTGATGCCATGTGATGCTGGCTGAATACTGGAGTCTGTCTTAGCATACACAATAAGTACATCAGCATCAGGGCCGTTTGTGATCCAAAACTTGTTGCCATTTAGAATATAATAATCACCTAGGAATATACAAAAACAATTATAATGGATCTATAAATGTAGTCATTCATGTCTTATTTGCACAGAATATTCTTATTCTAATGAAGATGATCATCCAATATTATGGCAGCCTACGCAGTTTGAGATATATTGTTATTAACCAGGTTCTGCTTTCCTTTTAAAAGTTTTTGGGCAAATTAATTTACAATGGCATAAACCCGCTATAAAACAGAAATTATACTCATATGACCAGATTCAGAGATAGAAAATAAGAGGAAAGTTACTCCTGGGCAAAACAAGGTCTATTTCAGGGGAGTCATATTTCATCTGTTACAAACGGTATTATAGCTGAAAGGTGATGTTTTCCAGCCCAAGTCTAAATAACAGTGTGATAGTAAAGCTAGTCAGTATCTGTGTGCAGTTAGTAATTCAAAGATATATAACTGCAAAGAATACTATTAACTTGACTCCCCCTGCAATCAACATGGTTTTTCCAAGGTGTAACTTTTCTCTCTTAGGACCGGATTCACCCCCCCCGGACATATTGCGCATCTGTCCGTAAATTGTCGATAACCTACATATCATTTTGTTACGTAGATTGCGTATATGCGGTTTTAAGACTGCATATACGCAATCTACATAACAAAATGATACATAGATTACGTAAAATAGTTACTACGCATGCGTAGTAGCTATTATCGGTAATTTACGGACGTATGTGCAATACGACCAGGGGGTGTGAATCCGGTCCTAAGAGAGAAAAGTTACACCTTGGAAAAACCATGTTGATTGCAGGGGGAGTCAAGTTAATTGTATTCTTTGCATGCAGTTATATATCATTGTGACAGTTGTGAAACTGTCCATTTAGGTTTGGTTAACAATATAGGCTACACAAATAGTTAACATCTACCATGTCAAATAATAAGCACTTGAGAAGCAGTCAGATTGTGAAGGAGCGTTGTCAAATATTTATGTGATTGCTGAGTGATTCTTACTAGACAAGAATACAATAGACCTTGACAATAAATTGATGACACTTCTGCTGAAAAAGTCTTTGAAGTCAAGACTTTGTAACTCACTGGGTAACATGGCTTACTGAAACACATAATTAGCATTATGCTTGTGTATAAGGAATTTATGTTCAAGATAACTAGCATGTTTTTCCATCAGAGATTGAGACAAGGACAAAGACAGCAAGAGATATTCTGAAAGCTAAGCTTTATTTATCCATTTTGCTAGCTAAGTGATATAACTTTTATATCTGTATTTTTCTCCTTTTAAATCTGTATTTTATATAGGATTTTTGTCTATTTTTCTCTGTGCATTGCATTTAGCTGTTTCGATCATGCATTTTCGCATTACTGGTGCATTCTCTTTTTTCTGATTCCAGTGTTAATACATTCTTTTTGTTATACTTATGACGACAGCAGTTAGATCAGACAATAACTTATTTTACCTGAAATAGTACAAATCCAGGCCATTTCCAAGGCTGAGGAGTACTAAACATCTGCATAATTAGCCTTCAGGCCTTTACTAGTATTTATTTATAGTTGCCTGAAGTACACAAATCACCTGAATAACCATTAACATTTTTATTTAGTTTAAAGAGCACAATACAAAGATAACGGCCCTGGATTAAATCATAATGGTGATCCCTATGTTTCTGGGACGTTAACAAACAGAATTCAAAGTTTGGAGAGAAAAAATTCAAAGCTTTATGCATATGGGTAAAGGTTCTCATTCACAGAGGTCATTTAACGGTCTCATAATGAGTTCACAACTATTCACTACCATATCGGTAGTGAAAAGGCTGCTGATGGCATTAAATTATTATTAAACGTACATATTTTTTGTTGCATAATGTACACTAGAAGTGCTGTGGATTATGGTTGCTCTGATAGATATACAGAAATATATTTGTGTAGCATAAGCTTTCTAATATTTATTTTACTTTAACAAATGTTTATTTCTAAAAAGCAAAAAAAAAACCAAAAAAAAAAAAAACATTCATTGGAAACTTTTAAGCAAGAAAAGAAAGATCAGATAATAACAGTTCAATGAAAATAACATTTTACAAAAAGTTACCAGATTCGGCATGGCAAATCTTTTTTGAGTGTACAGGGGAGAGGGAAGGAAAGGTGAGAGAAATTGGACGGGGTCAAAGTGTTTGCCGCCAAGGGGACAGTGCGGCAACACATTTAACATAGGGGTGGGCCTATAAGAGCCCCACCAACATGTGATCCAAAACAGTACAAAACAGTACTGAACAATGATAAACGATAAACTGTAAGGACTGGCTCTCCAGGTAGACGGGGAATGATATGGGAAAAACATTAGAGAAAGAGCAAGAGAAAGAGGTTATGACATGGTAGAAGAAGGTTAACACACTGCAATCTATACAGTCTTAACCTTAAGCAGAGATATCAAATATATACAAGACCATAGAGAAAATCAGGAAGACTCTACAAACTTCCAGGTATGGCTACAGTAGTAAATTAACGTTAACTTGAAACCAAATGAGCTAGACTACATTAACATACAATATGGTGATTATTTAAAACATACTAATGAAGAGTAACACAGTGAGTTAGCTTTGTGGTGAACTACGTTACTCTAGCATGTCCAGGAGAAAAACAACAGAATGTAACTAGAATAGCTCACAGACATTGCCGACTTCATGACGCTTTGGTCCAAGTAGCCTTAACCGCCGCCTCTGCTGACGTACTCTGAGTCTGGAATGTCCCATTCTTGCAGTAGCTTTAGTCCCGCTTCCAGAGATGATACACTGTACTTTGATCCTTCATACTGGATGAGCAACTTGACTGGGAACCCCCATCGATAAGGAACCTCGTTGTCTCGCAGAGCTGCGGTGATTTGGGCAGAATGCACGTCATTTCCCAACTGTAGTTGCGGAGAAGTCGGGGAATAATTGCAGGTTTCCCAGGGTATCTGAACCTTCTGCTGCTCTTGCTGCACGTAAGATCTGTTCCTTGACGTGAAAAAAGTGGACCCAGAGCAGGTTATCACTGGGAACGGAACTGCCTAATGACCTAGGCCTAGGAAGTCGATGGATCCGATCGATGAGAAGTTATTTAGTATCAACTGTAGGAAGGAGCCGTTAAAACAGGGTTTTAGCAAAGTCCATCAATTCAGAGTTGGAGGCCGATTCTGGTATGCCACGGATTTTAATGTTATTACGTCGAGATCGCTCCTCAAGGTCAGCGACCTTATCTCGCAGCGCTGTCACCTCCATCGTTAAAATCTCATGCGCGGTGATTAGATGATTATGAGAAGACACCAGCTCCTCCATCTTGGACTCTAAATGATCCATTCTCCCACCAATTTCCACGATATCTGCCTGGAGTTTGGCTGAAGACAGTTGAAATTCCGAAGTGAGGTCCGACCTTTGGGCGCATAACAGCTGGTGCATTGATCTGACTGTTAGAGGTGCGTCTGATTCAGAATCCAAGTTTAATTCAGGCAGCTGAGGATGTGGTGAGGATCTAAGGGCCCCCTTTGATGTTGAAGCCCTCGTGGCATTATCAGGGGATGCTTTAGGGGCAAAACGGATCGGGGCGGGTGCCTTGAGTGCCTTACCCCACTTTGGAGACATCTTCCACCGGAGATTAGGTTGGGCTGACTCAAGCCATAAGATTACAAGACAGCGTAAATCCGGGTAGTATAGTAGTACACAGTCCTTTGGTACGTTAGGTAGGGATCACATCTGAATATCACACAGCCATATTAGATAGAGCAGGCCAGGCGTGATAATGAAACAGAGTATAAGATATTGTAGGGTATAGGTTTGGATACTTTAGTGCCCCCCTGTGGCTATTGAGAATATACCACTGCACACAGAAAAAAATCCAGAAGACCGAGATGAGAACTATGAAACCTTTGAGACCGTAGCTAAGGTACACTTGCACCTATTATGGTATGCTTATGGAAGGGTGTCTGCAACACTTCTCATTCACTCTGGAGTCAATAGCTGTATATAGTGGACTACATATGATAAACTGGACCAAAGCACCTTGTTGATAGCATATGGCTTTTGGCTTATATGCCTCTGTGGAAGTCTCAAGGTCCTAAGCAGGGAAGATTGTATATAAGCTGCCCCCACTGTTTGAGTCTCAGGGGTGTTTTCAGAGGGCCCAGCAGGGGCTTTGCCAGGTTCCGTGATCCACAGCCCTCCACTGAGGAAAATGGCGCCTCCCACGTACTCAGGGGCGTGAAATGACTAGGGACCAGGTCACTGCAGGTGAATGGCAGCCCCTCACTGTCCCCCAGCTCTCCACTGTACAGCCAAACACTCACCCCCACCACCTGACACTTCCCAGAGCCAGGGACCTGACTGTGTCCTTTATACCAGGGCTCCTGCCCCACTCCTTTAAGGTCTGAGACCGCCGACCACCGCCGCGAACCGAGTACCGCAACGGGAGTGAGACAGCAGCCGTCCAGACGTTACCGCTGCTCTCTCTAGACCGCAGGGTGGGACTAGATGCCGCAGACAAGATATTAGCGCCGACGGTGAACGGAGCTCAGTGTCCTCGCGTCCGCCACCATTGCCATCCAGGCCACGCCCCTGTTTAGCAAATTCTGTCATGTATACTTAATATTTAAATATCAAGAACTAAACCAACATTCAATTTGGTAAAATACAAAGACTTGCCTTTCTTTTCTGCCTTCAGTTTCATGGACACTACATCTGACCCAGAGTTTGGCTCACTCATTGCTAGTGCTCCAATGTGTTCTCCACTAATAAGCTGTTAAAAGAAGAATTAGAATATATGTAAATTAACTGAGCAGAAGAAGGTTTAGAACATAATCTTGTTCCCAGAAAATTTCTATTATCAAACAATAAATAAATAAAAATACTTGAAACCCAACTCCTCTACATTTGTAGACAGTTAATGAATAATGCACGAGAATTCACATTAGAATCTGGCCATTTACTGACTAGTTTGTGAAACAGATGCTTAAAAAAAAAAAAAAAAAAAATCATTAGTGCCCTGTACTGTACCTGGAACAGTGCATGTGCATTGCAAACTGCACTGTTTAAGAAACCGTGCAAGTCTCAATTATATATATATATATATATTTTTTTTTAAACATCCGCTCCATAAATCGTTAAGTGCGTTATTTGGGAGCCCAGAATGAAGAAAATTTGGAAGACATAACGCCTATATCTCCAGAGATGGGACCTGATTCAGAGATTGAAAATGAGATGAGAGGAAAGTTACTCGTGGGATAAACCATGTTGATTGCAGGGGAATTATATTTCATTTGCTGCAAACAGTATTAGAGTTGAGAGGTGATGTTTCTTATCCTATGTCTAAATAACAACATGATTGTAAAGCTGGTCATTATCTGTGTGCAGTAAACAATTCAAAGATATATCCCTGCATTCAAAGTACACAATTAACTTGACTCTCCCTGAAATCAACATGGTTTTGCACAGGTCTTACTTTCCTCTTATTTTTAGTCTCTGAATCAGGTCCATGGTGTTTAAAGATGAAGCAATATCCAGCATTATTGCTCAGTACTTCTTTAGCTTAAATCATTTTAAAACTGAAAAGTTGTTGCTAAATAGACCCCATAAACCCACATACAATAAGAGCAGCATATTTTAGGAATAATGGATTGGATTATCAGATTAGATTCTTAAGTGATCGGATCTCCAAGTAATGGAAGTGTGGGTATCTGCAATCACAGCGCATTGATATTGACTAAACACTCCCCATGCATTAAATAACTATCAATAGCCAGGGCAACAAAACAACTATACATTGTAATAACAAGTTATGGCCACTAATGATCGCAACCCACCCACCCGTCGGAAGAGTCATTACACTTAAGGATAAATGAGAGGATGAAAAGCAAACGGATTGCATATTTGTGCAAGCATGCGCTAAATACAATTGCAGGCAAAATCTATCTAAATGCAAAAACACAAGGAGAAAATTATAAGAGGATCTAGTCCAATGTGAGAATGAGAATGAGTGTGGTAGTAAAATACAAACAAACAAAAAAAAAAAAAAACTCTTCTTAAGAAACATTTTTCCTAATTTACTTTTAGCTAATTTTAGCAGCCTGGTGCCCAAAGATGGGGGCAGCAGGCTCCTAGCAGGCTGCGGCTCCTGGTAGTAGCTACCATGTACTGGCAAGAAGACTAATAGCTGCATGTTGCCTGGGACTAGAAACAATGAGGATACCCAGAACAGGTGTGAGGTGGAATATCCACAATAAACGAGGAAGCACATGTAGGTGACAGATGGAAAACACACTACACAGATTAAAGCACCAGGTTGCGTGAGATGTAACTCACAATGACAATGACAAAGTATACTTAAAGTGTAAAATGGGCAACACTAGTGCTCCCTAAGTGTGAAATGAATGGTGTGGCCTGGAAGCCAATGTGATAGCATGCACAGTATATGAGCTCCTCTATCCTACCTGGCAAATTATCTGCTTTAAACAGAGTGATGCCACCATAAACAGTCCTAACACTACCACAGCTGCTGGGGAGACACAAAGGCTCTGTTCTAGCACCTGAAAACCCCACTGGCATGTCGGAGGTGGCTGGTCTGTGGCGGTAGTGCCGTGGTGTGTAGCGAGAAAGGTGCTTCCCTTACCTCCTAACGGGCCTTATGAAGTGTGGAACAGACAACTGCGATTACACATTGGTGCACTGTGGTTTCTCTGCAGACCTAGTGATATTGGGGCAGATCCGGAACTACAGCCGCCCATGTTTTTATGCTTGCCGTGTGCGTAAAAGCCCCCATTAGTACTTACTGCGCATACGCGCGGCAGATGTTACGTCTCGTAACTCAGAGCACAAGGGTCTTCATTGTAACAGCATCGTACGTACAAAGGGGCGTGCCAGCCATACGACACCCATAATTACGCTTTTGGGGCGGGGTGAGGCATTTAAATCGTACAGTATGGACGTGCTTAGCTGCGTAAGTACGTTCATCCGTTAAGGCCATCAGGAGTTAGGTATGGAAAAGTTAAGGTAGGGTTTGGAAAGCGTAAAACAGCAAAAGTACGTATGACCGAGGGGAGTGCATAGTAATTACGATCGCGTAAATACGCTACGCGTTGAAACGGAAAGGGAACGTAGTTCTAAATCTACTCCATTATATTGGCAAGCTGGGTGTCTGTTTGGCTTGAAAAGATGCCATATTGGGGGACCATTCTTCATCTACAGTGAAGGGGGAACAGAGGCACAAGTTTAAGAGTGACTGAAGCTTGATTATTACAGAAGAGGTAAGGAAAGGCATATTGCCAAGCACAGCACTATTTACTTAGAAGGCCTGTGACATCTGAGGTGTGTGCCTGCTGATCGCTTAAATTAATGAACTATAATTTTTCTCCTACTGCCATTCACATAGCACTAGGATACTTGGGAGGTGATAGACTCCCATACAAACGTTTGGACAAACTGTATCTACTGCCATACCTCTGTATTCCAGATAACCAGTTTCTCAACTTCTCCTTAGACACACAAATACTGTATTATCCTTTTCCCTCTAATTAAGCTTAATTAAGCTGAAGGAATTGTACATTGCTACTGATAAGGTAGCTTCTATAACCAGTGCTCCTGGTA
Source organism: Limnodynastes dumerilii (assembly GCA_011038615.1). NCBI lineage: Eukaryota > Metazoa > Chordata > Amphibia > Anura > Limnodynastidae > Limnodynastes > Limnodynastes dumerilii. The sequence goes on from WWET01003384.1 coordinate 173,082, forward strand.
CTCTCTCTGGATAACAACAAGCTACTAACTTATATCTATCAAATAAAAAGCTTCTTCTGTTTCTCAAATAGAGTCGATCATGTCCTATTTAGATTCTATTCTACAAGTATACTACACGCAAGTGCACAGTACACTTCATACATACACACACACACACACACACACACACACACACACACACCGTGCAATCCAGATATACACATACACTCATATGCACAGTACACTCCATACACACACAGTGCAATCCAGATACATATACACACACACGCACAAACACTGCCCAGGTACACACACACACACAAACATACCTGTTAGATTCTGCAGTTAGCAGCCCCGCAGAGACAGGAAAGGAGGGGTCCTCTTACAGTTACCAGGAGGATGCCTCTGCCCCACTCAGCAACAGGCAGCCTTGCAATTGGCTGCCTGTTGCTCTGTAGCAACGGCTGGGACCGCCCCCTGGCAACTGTAAGACAATCTCTTTTTTTTCCTCTCTCCTGGCTGCAGCCTTCAGGTGCCGAATGTTCTTTAGCTGCTCTGTCTCCCTCATTAGCCCAATTCTGATCCTGTACTGAGAGAGGCCTCCGCAGTACAGGACCTGCACTGAACCAATGAACGGGACGCAGCAGCTGAGCTGATGCGGTGGCCTCCGTGCCCCCGCTGAGACCTATTGCCAACCCGCCCCTGTTGAAGACATCCGCTGGCTGGACGCTGTAATGTTGTTTAGTGTGACAAGGCTGTGGGCTTAACCTGATCTTGACACCAGGAGTAAAAATCAGCTTAAGTCTGGCACTGTTATACTAAACAACGTTACAGTGTTCCAGCCAGAGGACCGTTGCAGCTGCCTGCCGCATACCACCTGACAGAGGTAACAACTCATGGGTTGAGAACCCGATTTAGACTACTGCACTAACCACACGTCTACCAAAACTTGCTTCTGCTGACAGGTGTGTATCTACCACTCGACGCTACTTCAGTTCTAAGCCACTGACAGTCTGGGAGGACACAGGGGGTAACATAGGAAAACCTGGGGAGGCTGGATCCTGCAGGAATATGATGGCTAGGAGTACTGGGGGGGAATGGAGGCACATATGATGGGAGTACTAGGGGGGAGATGG
>WWET01003385.1:4957-16177 GCA_011038615.1 Limnodynastes dumerilii
CAAGTGATTCTTTGGCAGAGTGGAGGCACATAAAAGGAGTACAGGAGCAGTGGGGAAATTTAAAAAATGCATTATTAACAGCAACAGACCTTTGTATAAGAATGGTTAGAAAAAACCCCAGATAAAGAAAGACAATGTGGTTTACAAAAGAGGTAGCAACTACGGTGAAAGCAAAAAAGATAACCTTTCGGAATTATAACCAATCTCAGAGTGGCAAAACCATTAACTGAATTATTCAATCAGTCACTAATAACTGGGGTAATTCCAGAGGACTGGAAAATGGCAAATGTCGTCCCTCTGCATAAAAGTGGAAGTAAATAGTCCATCACTCCATTCCCTAATTCTTACCCTAACCCTCCTCTCTCACTACTCTAACCCTTACCCTCCCTCCCCTGCAGCCTGACCCTAACCCTCCGGCAAACTCACCAATTCATTAAAAAAGTAGAAAAAGGCAAGTATTCGAAAAGGAACTTTCGGATGTCCCATTTTCACTAGGATGCTCTCTGTATTGGGTGGCAGTCACTAGGATGCTCTCTGTATTGGGTGGCAGTCACTAGGATGCTCTCTGTATTGGGTGGCAGTCACTAGGATGCTCTCTGTATTGCAGAGAATAGAATCAGAGGTGCTTTGCTAGTCATTTATCTCACATTCTCCTTTATGTTACTTTCCAAAGGGAATCTTGTTTGTTCCCATATCCAGAGCTTACGCCTTCGCCTTGTCAGATATTATTAGGTCATTAGGATACTGCAAAAACAAAAACACACAAATAAAAATATAAAGAGCGTATCGGGATGGTGGAGTTTACTACAGCAAAACAAAATGGGGCTGGAGGCACATTATAGGCGTACTGAAGTGGGCTGGAGGTACATTATAGGAGTACTGGAGGGGGATGGAGGCACATTATAGGAGTACTGGAGGGGGCTGGAAGTACATTATAGGAGTACTGGAGGGGATTGGAGGCACATTATAGTAGTACTGGAGGGGGCTGGAGGCATATTATAGGAGTACTAAAGGGGGCTGGAAGCACATTATAGGAGTACTGGAGGAGGTTGGAGACACATGATGGGAGTACTGGGTGGTAGTTGGAGATACATTATAGGAGTACTGGGGGGGCTGGTGGCACATTATAGGAGTACTGAAGGGGGCTGGAGGCACATTATAGGTGTACTGGAGGGGATGGAGGCACATTATAGGTGTACTGGTGGGGGTTGGAGGCACATTATAGGAGTACTGGAGGGGATTAGAGGCACATTATAGGAGTACTGGAGGGGATTGGAGGCACATTATAGGAGTACTGGAGGGGGCTGGAGGCATATTATAGGAGTACTAAAGGGGGCTGGAAGCACATTATAGGAGTACTGGAGGAGGTTGGAGACACATGATGGGAGTACTGGGTGGTAGTTGGAGATACATTATAGGAGTACTGGGGGGGCTGGTGGCACATTATAGGAGTACTGAAGGGGGCTGGAGGCACATTATAGGTGTACTGGAGGGGATGGAGGCACATTATAGGTGTACTGGTGGGGGTTGGAGGCACATTATAGGAGTACTGGAGGGGATTGGAGGCACATTATAGGAGTACTGGAGGGGATTGGAGGCACATTATAGGAGTACTGGAGGGGATTGGAGGCACATTATAGGAGTACTGGAGGGGGTTGGAGGCACATTATAGGAGTACTGGGTGGTAGTTGGAGACACATGATAGGAGTATTGGGGGGGCTGGTGGCACATTATGAGAGTACTGGGGGGGTGCTGCAGGCACAAGATGGGGATACTGGGGGGAGGGGCTGGAGAGGAGGAGACATGGGAGAAGGGTGTCAGGCATGCTAGCACCGGCCCTGTGATCTACGCTATGTTAAAATACGAGACTGTATTCTTACAATGCAAATAAAATGATGCTGCACCATAGTCAGTAAAATTTAAAACTGGAAAAATACATTCCAAATGGTGATACACAGGTGAAATAGGAGATTGGGTGTTATCCAAACAGAATATTCTTCAACAACAGGTAACAAAAGGGGTGGGAGTCTGAGAAAATCTGGGGTAGAGTTTGAGGGGAACAGGGGTGGGTCTGAGAAGATGTGGGGTGGAGTTTGAGGAGATCAGGGGTGGAGTCTGAGAGGATCAGGGGTGGAGTCTGAGAGGATATGGGGTAAAGTTTGAGGGGATCAGGGGTGGAGTTTGAGGGGATCAGGGGTGGAGTTTGAGAGGATCAGGGGTGGGGTCAGAGAGGATCAGGGGTGAGTCTGAGAGGTTATGGGTTGGAGTCTGAGAAGATGTGGGGTGGAGTTTGGGGGATCAGAGAGGATATGTGGTGGAGTTTGAGAGGATATGTGGTGAAGTTTGAGGGGATCAGGGGTGGAGTTTGAGTGGATCAGGGGTGAGTCTGAGAGGTTATGGGTTGGAGTCTGAGAAGATGTGCGGTGGAGTTTGAGGGGATCAGGGGTGGGGTCTTGGCAGACTGGGGACAGGGCTTTTCTTTATTACACTTTGCCTTTTGGGAATGTTGTGTATATATGCACTGGATAAAGTTGTAGCTGCTACATCACAAAAGTTTTAGCAGTATAAGTACAGGATTCACACCTAAGAAGAGGAGGAAGCAGAGGCTTCGTAGGTGCGAAAGCTCCCTTGCTTAGGCTGGATGAAGTTAGGGTAGCCTTCAGTCGGCGTGAGCGAGGAAAAATACGCTCGCACAGGGGGGAGTGTCGGGGAGTGCACGCCGATACACTGTGCTTTACTAAGCACAACGCATCGGCGGAGGTCTGGATCAGGCCCTATGTCAATAAGTCAGTAAGTCAGAAAACTAAGTCAGTCAGTAACTAAGTCAGTAACTAAGTAAGTCAGTAACTAAGTAAGTCAGTAACTAAGTAAGTCAGAAAACTAAGTAAGTCAGTAACTAAGTAAGTCAGTAACTAAGTAAGTCAGTAACTAAGTAAGTCAGTAACTAAGGCCCGTATTCAGACCTCCGTCTTCTGTGCCCATCCGTCCGTATCTAACCCATTGAAGTTACTGGGCATGCGTAGTAATTATAGTACGCTATTTACGTAGCATTTCACTATGTAGATTGCGTACACGCGGTCTTAAAGATTGAAGATACCCATGCCCAGTAACTTCAGTCAGTTAGATACGGATGATTGGGCACAGAAGACGGAGGTCTGAATACTAGCCCAAGTCAGTAAGGGCCAGATTCAGAGATGCGATTGTGAAAAGATTGCAAATATACGCATCTAAGGTTAAGATCTTAGCAGGTTCCAGCCCACTGCATAAAGAGTCACTCCCCTTGCAAACAGCGGTGGATCTTAAACTTAGACCACCATTGACTAGCCCTAACTCTGCGCTGGCAGTTGAGATCTTAAGTGACGTAGTAGCGTATATTTAAGATCCCAAGTGTCAGCCCGCGCCCACTTTCCCTCATTTCCCTGCCTCCCCCCGCCCATTTCCATGCAAATCCTTAAGATCTTAAAGATTCGCAGCACTTAAGATCTTAAGTGCTTGCGTGCGATTCAAACAAGATCCATTTAAGTGTCAGCCAGCGCCCACTTTCCCTCATTTCCCTGCCTCCCCCCGCCCATTTCCATGCAAATCCTTAAGATCTTAGAGATTCGCAGCACTTAAGATCTTAAGTGCTTGCGATCGATTCACACTTACGATCTTAGCGAATTTACGCTCCTAACCGCTACGTACATGGCGTTGCACTATTACTACGCATGCGCAGTTTTGCAAATTTTCTAAGATCCTAAATATACGCTCCTAAGTGCCGTGGAAATCGTATCTCTGAATCAGGCCCTAAGTCAGTAAATACGTAAGTCAGTAAATATGTAAGTCAGTAAATAAGTAGGTGAGTAAGTAATAAGTAAGGGCCGGATTCACAACACCGTACGTGTTTCACATACAGTGTTATCAGTATTTTAAGACCGTATGTGGAACACGTACCGTGTTGTGAATCCAGGCCTAAGTCAGTAAATAAGCCAGTAAATAAGTTAGCAGGTAAGTCAGTAAGGCAGTAAATAAGCCTGTTTTACTTTTGATTGGTTCCTGAGCGTGTAATATCCTTCCAGCATTGCCCGGAGGACGCGGCTAATTACTGTTATAGTGTAAAGTTGCTTTGTTATTCAAATTTTTTTAACAGTCTCTCTTACAGGTTTCTATGGCTTTGGATCACGTGACTACATGGTCGCTACTGTATTTCCCGCCAGAAATATAAAACCGTTACCGGATTCCGAGCCATTATATCTAATGAGCACAAGCTGTAGTCAAAGTTAACAATTTAACAGCTTCTCTTTAATGCTGTGAACGCTATTGCTTTTTCCCACTGCCGTTTTCTCATTACGGAGCTTGTGTTTTATTAGATGTTGTAGTTAACTTAAATAGCCTTGTTAAATGCCACAGAAATAGGCATTTTTCTTTTGAAAATGGCTTTAGAACCGGTTCATGGAAATATCAGAACTCCATCTGATGTGAAAATTAGCGCTGTGTTAAATTGAGCGCTTGCGTGATATTAAGACGCCGGATGATAGAAAGAACGCCAGTCTACCGCTCCATTCGTACAGTCCTGACTTTACCTCCACATGGATGCCTCATTGCTATATAGTGTGGAATTCTAAGTAATAGCCATTAATTTGATCTTTTCAGGGGAGATGGGCAATTTTACATGCAGGCCTAGGTAATTTCATAGCACTGCAGAGCGGAATGCTATCCGTTACATTATTTTATTGTTATGACCTTTGAAATGATCTGCCTCTGGGCTCCCTTCCTTGATGATGAAAATACGACCCATAAAAAGATAAAAGCTCCGCAGCTTTAGACTATCCATGCTTAAACTAAAGCGTATAACCGTAAAAGAGAAAGAAACTCTGCGCCAGTATATCGACTCCTAGAAATCAATGTGTAATAATGCGCTATCCATTATAAATTGTATTGTCAATCAAGGACAGATGATTGAGGGCTCATCTTGTAAGTAACACACAGCGATAATGCTGAGAGTGAGATAACGATTTGTTTTTCCAGTATAAACGTTCCTGTCGGGAAGGTATCTGGGAATTTTAGGGGAAATATCGTACATTTGTGTTGTGAGATGACTTTGGGCGTGATCTGGAGCTGAACGGACGCCCAATCCCAGCGTTCCTCTCCACGGTGCATGCTCAGAAATGTTGCGCATGCCATTTTGTGCCGGCCACACCTGACCAAGGCGCTGCATGGCCGCGTTCTGAAGGGTGTTACGTGGACAAAAAACGTGGAGGCATGTGGTCAATGCACAGAGAAGCGGCACCCGATCCCACGCCAAACACAGATGGAAAAATGCGCTGTTTATCTTTAAACATGTGCACCAGCCCCAGAACAGTCACTTCTAACCCAGAGAGCTGACAATCCACTATATTCTTAATTTCTTCATTCAAACACAATTGTAAATTTTTGAAGTCCCTGCAGCAGCACTGAGCAGGCGTCAAACATTATAGAAAACAGTAAAATATTAATTCTCTGCTTAATTTAAAAAAATCCTTATTTTGTATTGTTTTGGCGCTGTCACATAACGGCAGAAACACTCGCACTATTGGTAACCTCCATTTCCACTATACATTACAGTGACCTCTTCTGGACTTGTACAACATACTGTATATGATGATGCACAGAGCCACTAGGGCTCAAAATGATCATGATTGTAGTGGGGGATGACCCGTGTTATGTGCTGGTCGGTTAAATGTAGGCGTGGTCAGTACCAGAGAGGATATGGATAGCAATGGCGACAATACAGAGACAATGGTAGAGAAGAAAGGCCAGCTTTCTTGATGGGCCTATTTTCAGATGGAGGCCTGGGGTTGTAGGCCCATCCCAACCTGGTGACACAGCTGCATTGAGCTGGTCTGCTATGTGCTACATGCCGCACTTGAATAGCCGTCCAGAGGTACTGCTGTGATCACCTTTGGCTTACACGTATTTTGCGCACACATTCACGGGACGCTTGCTTAGTGCCAACTCGCACTGACTCTGATCAGGCAGCTTATCTCCATTAAACACCACTACATGGTCACACCCCTTAATACGGCATGTAGTTGCCATTTCGGCAATCCAAACTGTTATGGTGACAGCGTAATTTAGAGAAATCAGTTTATTCTTCCATGATGCAGTATTTAAAGCCAACATTGGGACTTCAGCCATGACTCTGCATAGGGGATGGACCGCCGATATCCTACAGTTATGATATACAGAGGGGCGAAGCTCAGGCAAATCCTGCATAGGCCGCTGGGGTGCTGGTGTGCGGTCTGCTCCAGGTCTCCATCGGCAAGCATCGGCGGAAGGGCAGGGTTACCCACTCTCCCGGAATATACAGGAGACTCCCGAAATTAGGGCAGTTCTCCCAGTATTCCCGGAGAGCCGGCAAATTACCTGAAAGTCCCGCCCCCTGTCAATGTCTATTGTATTCCCTAGAATTACTAGGAATGGGAGGCATTAAGCCCTGTCCATCTCCTGGAACACTTGGGCTTACAGTAGTGATTGATAGGGGTGTGGCTTAATGACACCATTTGCATAAATCGCATCATTAAGCCCCACCCCCATACCGAAATCTATTTCTTCCCTGCGAGATCTCCCGGAGGTGAGAAATAAAATAGTAAGCGACCCTGCAGTAGGACACTGTTAATAGCTGCTGCTGGGGAGATATGGGCCCCCCTGATGTGGCCCTGGCGACTGATTTCTTATATTGAAACAATATAAACTGAGACAGTCAAATTTGGGCCAATATATGAATAGGTTTATTGTGAAGTATATCTGTTGCCATAACAACCTATTTGCGTATTTGTACTGTGTGAAACGGCCAGTTAAAGCCATATTCGGACTACAACTCTCCCACTTTATAACCGTCACATTATGACTTAGCTGATTCTTAAACTGCCGTTATCTCCAATGTCGCCATTCACAATGACGCTTTTATAAAATTGGAATAATAAGCCGCCCCCTATAATACATTTATGGATCTTTACAGTACAACATAATATGCTATGGGGGATGGGGAGTACAACGCTCAGCAGTGAGAAAGCAGATCCACACTTAAGAAAAGGGGATGTTTTCTGGTTGCAGGGATTGGAAAGGGACACTTTTTGTGCTCGGGTGTGGGCCGCTACTTCAGACCCTCCAACATGACCCATTCCATTAGGTACAATTTAATCCACTCCTGAGCTTCCTACTGTCACTCACCTGGTTTAAATGAATGAACTGATATTTAAAAAACGATTTGCCTCGTCAACAAAGGTGGTTACAATAGAAACTGACAGTTGGAAACTTAGGAGCAGAGTATTTTGTAGCTAATGGAATGGGTCATGTTGGAGGGTATGCTACCTTCATTCAATCTGGATCCAGATAACTCTTTTTTTCAGATGGGAGGAGATTGTGAGCGCTCTAGAGAATGAGCATGAGAACGAGAATGAGAGTGAGAGTGAGCATGAGAGTGAGAATGAGCATGAGAGTGAGAATGAGCATGAGAGTGAGAATGAGAGTGAGTGAGAGTGAGAGTGAGCGTGAGAGTGAGAATGAGCGTGAGAGTGAGAATGAGCATGAGAGTGAGAATGAGCATGAGCGTGAGAATGAGAGTGAGAATGAGAATGAGAATGAGCAAGAGAGTGAGAATGAGCATGAGAGTGAGAATGAGAATAAAAGTGAGAGTGAGCATGAAAGTGAGAATGAGAGTGAGAATGAGAGTGAGAATGAGCATAAGAGTAAGAATGAGAGTGAGAATGAGCATGAGAGTGAGAATGAGAATGAGAATGAGGGAAAATGAGAGTGAGAATGAGAATGAGAGTGAGAATGAGCCTGGTTTAAATGAATCAACTGATATTTAAAAAACGATTTGCCTCGTCAACAAAGGTGGTTACCATAGAAACTGACAGTTGGAAACTTAGGAGCAGAGTATTTTGTAGCTAATGGAATGGGTCATGTTGGAGGGTATGCTACCTTCATTCAATCTGGATCCAGATAACTCTTTTTTTCAGATGGGAGGAGATTGTGAGCGCTAGAGAATGAGCATGAGAACGAGAGTGAGAATGAGCATGCGAGTGAGTATGAGCATGAGAGTGAGAGTGAGCATGAGAGTGAGAATGAGCATGAGAGTGAGAATGAGCGTGCAAGTGAGAGTGAGCATGAGAGTGAGAGTGAGCATGAGAATGAGCATGAGAGTGAGCGTGAGTGTGAGAGTGAGCGTGAGAGTGAGAATGAGCGTGAGAGTGAGAATGAGCATGAGAGTGAGAATGAGCATGAGAGTGAGAATGAGCATGAGAGTGAGAATGAGCAAGAGAGTGAGAATGAGAATGAGCATGAGAGTGAGAATGAGTATGAGAATGAAAGTGAGAGTGAGCATGAGAGTGAGAATGAATGTGAAAATTAGAGTGAGAATGAGCAAGAGAGTGAGAATGAGAGTGAAAATGAGCATGAGAGTGAGAAAGAGAATAAAAGTGAGAGTGAGAATGAGAGTGAGAGTGAGAATGAGCATGAGAGTGAGAATGAGCATGAGAGAGAATGAGTGTGAGAGTGAGAATGAGAGTGAGCATGAGAGTGAGAATGAGCATGAGAGTGAGAATGAGAGTCAGAATGAGAGTGAGAATGAGAATAAAAGTGAGAGTGAGCGTCAGAATGAGAGTGAGAATGAGAATAAAAGTGAAAGTGAGCATGAGAGTGAGAGTGAGAATGAGAATGAGAGTGAAAGTGAGAGTGAGAGTGAGAGAATGAGAGTGAGAATGCATCAGCTTGAAAGCATATCAGAAATCTTAAGGTGGGGGTCAGGCAAGCGAGAGGTGTGGTCTCCGATATCAGAGCTCTGAACGTAGTTCCAGCATAAGCGTATTTTGTCCGCCGCCAGAAATTGTGATGTCATACCTTGGTGGAGCGTTACGGACCTGCAGAAAGGATTCACAGCAGCCGATGCGCAGAGATAAGAGGTCTTCCCTGTGCATCGCCCGCTGGTGTGCAGCCTGGTAGGTATGGGTGGTAGGAGATTGTTGACAATGAGCTGCTGCAGGAGAGATAAGGGGCCGTATTCAGAGATCCGGTTTTAACGAAAGTTCCATGCGTATTTTTAGGATTGAATCGATTTTGCATCAACTGCGCATGCATAGTAATAGTGATACGCCATCTACGTTGAAGTTAAGGTCAGAAATGCCACTTAGTTCCGTATATTTGCGGCCCGATCGCCGACGGATCTCTGAATACGGCCCAAGGTGAGTATCGGCACCGGGCCCCCCTCTCTCCGGGCCTGGAACTTAGGTCCTGGCCATCCCCCAGAAGTCAGCCCTTTTCATAAGTAACAGTAACTTCAGAAAAGCTTCCAGTCTCGTATATAATGTTATCTTTACTGCGCAATCATTCATACAGACAGAAGAGTTTATAAGGAGAGCAGGTAAAGGCTGTAACATACGGCCTTTTATATTCTCACCGTACATCATGAGCTGTGAAATGCTCCCAGCACAGACGCTTACATCAGCCTGTAATTTAAGAGCGGGGTTATATTTTCTTTAAATTGAATTAGCCACATAAAGGAACACGCAGGGATGAGGAAAACAGCTCGCTTCCTTGTAGACGTTACCGCTAGATGCGTCGTCGGTAACCCTTTTGCCATTGGCAGCTGCTTAAGTGTCATTTTTTTCCAAACATTTAAGTTAAACGTGTCTTGCGTAATCTGAATGATTGCCTACCCACAGATAGCCTGTCATTATCATTACAGTGCCATTGTGCTGCCCGTGATTACATGTAGCCCCTGCGTGTCGCGCTTCTATTTGAGTGGTGTTTATATTTACTAATCAGAGCTGAAGAGGGAACCGTTAGACTCAATTGACTGTGAGGCTTTTTATAGATGCATACATATATTGATTTATTATACAGAGCGGCTTTACTTAAACCAGTAATTACCACTTGATGTGTAAATGGCCTGTGCTTTGCCATACGCGAGTGTTGGAAATTTGCCGTCAGGTTTTCCCGGGAAAAGGTGTCTTATTTCCCGGAACACTGGCGGTTATTATGAACGGTGATGCGACCAGTGGTATAAATACGAGCGGCGCGCTTGGCGATCACTGAGCGACATTCCATATGGATCCAGGGCTGTAACGGAACACTTCCTGGTGACGGGATGGGCGGGGGGCAGGAACGCTTGTATCAGGTACACATGGCGGGAGGCGAGAGGCAAGGTAATTGTATAGTAAAGCCCTTAAGTACAATCCAGATTTCCACTTGATCCCCATGCAGACAATACAAACATTTTGGAAAAGTGGAGATGTTTCCCATAGCAACCAATCAGATTTTAGCTGACATGTTCTACTATGCAACAGGGAAGTGAGAGCTAGAATCTGATTGGTTGCTATGGGGAACATCTCCACTTTTCCAAACTTGTCTAAAGATTTGAGTTTTAAGGGAACTCTTAAAGGTTTGGAGAATAGAGGATTTCTTATTAGGTAAGAAAGGATATTCCAGAGAGTAGGTGCAGCCCAGGAGAAGTCCTGTAACTGAGAATCAGAGCATTTAGTAAGCATGGTAGAGCGTTGCATACCCTGTAAGGATGTGACAGAATGAGCTGGGGTGTATCTTGAGATGAGTGAGGATATTTATGGCTGTAAAGCCTTGTTGATGGTTGTGTAGATTTTGTATTTGATGGTGTAAAATACAAGTGACCAGTATAGAGACTGACAGAGTGGAGCAGACCTGAATGACATTATCTGGAAGGACAATCTGAGAAGAGCCTCTCATTAGGAATGCAGGGAATGAATCCCGGCTGATGCCTCAGATCTCTACAGGTTCAATGGAGGAAAGACGGACACAATAATGGACTCACGTCTATAACCTGACTCGGCTTCACCACCGTAAGAATCATGTGGGTAGTTGTATCCCATCTGAGGTGGTAGAGGTAACACAGGAGGGAAAATAAACTAAATTTAGGATTAAATTGAATATGGTTTAAAAAAGCAATAAAACGGCCGATGTGATGGGCCACGAGGCTCTTATCTGCTGTCACATCTGGACAGGGGTGGCCCTAGGTTTTGTGGGCCCTAGGCAACACCCCCTTCCCCCGGAGAAAAAACTTGAGACATTGGGGCTGATTCAGAGATGCGATTGCGAAAAGATCGCAAAAATACGCACCTTAGGTAAGATCTTACCATGTTCCAGCCCACTGCATAAATAGTCACTCCCCTTGCAAACAGCGGTGGATCTTAAACTTAGACCACCATTGACTAACCCTAACTCTGC
>WWET01003385.1:30572-41602 GCA_011038615.1 Limnodynastes dumerilii
CAGGCATAGGCAACCTGCGGCTCTCCAGGTGTTGCGAAACTACAATTCCCATCAAACCTTGTCAGGTACCAGCTATGCTTTTAAATGTAACGCATGCTGGGACTTGTAGTTCCACAACACCTGGAGAGCCGCAGGTTGCCTATGCCTGCTCTAAGAGAACCCTGGACAGCAGTCATCTTGTGAACCAGAAACAACAACAAAAACTGTGAGCTATTGTTTAAGAAACGCACTGAACAATACCTGAGTGTTTATTTATAGAGACTACCTTTGATATATATCATTACATTGATGCTTGAAGCTCCGCAGAAAGGTTTTTCAGAAACCTTTATCCTAAATCTCAAACTAAATTGAGGGTAAATAGGGTCTAGGGTCAGTATAGTTTTAAATAAACAACTGGGCAGACCGGATGGGCCATGTGGCTCTTATCTGCCGTCACTTTCTATGTTTCCAATAGCACGTACAGGTATGTAGCCCTAGATAGATGCGTAGAGAAGTAGAATATATATCTGCAGGTGTTGTTTATCCAAAATAGTGTCTCTGCAGGTGTCAGTGTCATTTATATGAATCCGCTTATACAACAATGAAATCGTTGCCTAGTGACCAAGGGCTGGTTCTAGACTTGCGCCCGGTACCCCACTTACGCACGCAAATTGTGTACTTTGAGGGTGTGGGGTGCTTTGACTGGAGGGCGCATGTTTCGTTAGTGTTATGAGCGTATCACTGACGTATATACCATCGTATGGCATTTATTTCCGTATGATGCCATTTCAGAAGAAATGTGCTGTGTTTCCCCTCCAATCCCCGCAATGGGTGGGGGAAGCATTTAAATCATACAGTATGGGAGGGATTTGGTATGTATCTGTCCTATGGCAGCATAATCACATAATTATCTGCACAAGAGAGAGGTGTGACGGGACGGGGTTCACTCCCCTCTTTCGTGTGAACCGCCAGACTCCCGTGCATACGGAAAGCGTGTGGGATTTGGATCCAGTCCCTAGATAGCATTGCAATAGTTATGCTCCAACAACCTGCAGTGACCACTATGCAATGCAGAGAGCACACCAGTGACCACTATACAATGCAGAGAGCACACCAGTGACCACTATACAATACAGAGAGCACACCAGTGACCACTATACAATGCAGAGAGCACACCAGTGACCACAATACAATGCAGAGAGCACACCAGTGACCACTATACAATGAAGAGAGCACACCAGTGACCACTATACAATGCAGAGAGCACACCAGTGACCACTATACAATAGAGAGAGCACACCAGTGACCACTATACAATGCAAAGAGAACAACAAAGCCTAAATACAATGCAAGGAGCACACCAGTGATCATTATAAAATACACAGTGCATGCCAGTGACCTATATACAATAGAATGCCAGACTGTAGAAGAAGGGCAGTGCCCAAAACGTGTCAAGGATCCGGTGGGCGCACACTTGGCTTCAGGACATTCTATATTCAGAGGGCTTACTTCCTCCAGCGGGACAAGCGTACCAGCAGCTGTAAGGACATCCAATGATATAGCCTCTTCCCCAGGATTGTTCTGACCACCATTTGTGCACCTTATGTCATTTTACTATTTTATGTGTGATTTTATTTTGTTCTGTTCTTCCTGTGAGTTTTCCTTTTTTGATATTCAGTAAACATAATATTTTAAGATGGTGATGTTGGGTCTTTGATTTAATATATGTTTTACTTCCTCCCATATGTCATGCCTGTTGGGGTAACGAGTATTCTAAGGAGAATCGGAGAGACCAGTGGACATACTTATTCTCACTCATTCAGAGACATTGGAACGATAAAATGTGTCAGGATTGAGAAGTAAGAGGAGAAAATCCTCAGAATCCAGTGATATATGTTATATGCCGTCACTTAGCCATGCAATGAAAATAGCATTAAATGTCATTTTAATGAGAGTAATTTCAGGATTTATAAATGAACAAAACATAAAATAAAAACTCCAAATACATAATCTTCCAGTCTTGCCCAAAGATTTCCAAACCACTCTCCTTTACTATAGATTTGTGTCCTATTTCTGTGAACTTTATTGATGAAATTCATTACATAAAGCTCATCCGAGGAGATTAGATTGCACAAAAAAACCACTTAGGAAGATAATTTCTCAACACAGCAATTAAATATGGCTTCTGTTGCATCGTTTATTGAAAACAATTAGTTCAAAACAAAAGACAACTGCTATGGGATTAATCACTATAACTTTTACATTAAAATCTCCTGTGTATCCTAACCCTACCACTTATTGCTTCAATTCCCAGCTCGCAAATACCCACATACCACACGTGGTAGGAATGTCCCACTGTACTGATATCATAAGACAAGTTAATGAAATCTAATTAGTTTTCATCCTTAGATTCATGAAGGAACTCTAGCATACATTAGTGTGTCTTGCTAGACATTATAAAAACAGATTAAAGTCAAAATTAGGTTGTCCCCTCATTTCAGTACTACTTAGTACATAAGAGATAAGAGGTCTCATAAGATAACACACATGTCCACACTATGCCAACCCCCCACCTCCACACCGGGTGTGGGTCCCCGCAAAGAACGGCCCTATTTTGATAGCGCCATTCTCTCCCAGCCAGTTTCGAAGAGGCATAGCAATCGATCCCCGGAGTACCAAACACGGTGCTCCGAAAGGTGAGTGACTAAACTAACCCCAACCCTTCCCCTAATTCTAACCCTAACCCCCCCCTTCCATTACCCTAACCCTAGCCCTCCCTTCCCCATAGCCTGACTTTAACCCTCCCTTCACTCTAGCCTGACCCTAATACTCCCTTCTCTATAGCCTAATCCTAAGACCACCCTCCCCACAGCCTGACCCTAACCCTCCCCTTCTATGGTCCTAACCCTAACCCTCCTTAATGCTAAAATGCCCGGGGAGGTTACTCACCGGTCAGTGACTAAACTAACCCCAACCCTTCCCCTAATTCTAACCCTAACCCTCCCAGTACCCTTACCCTACCTTCCCCGCAGCCTGACCCTAAACCTCCCTTCTCCCTAGCCTGACCCTAATACTCCCTTCTCTATAGCCTAACCCTAAGACCACCCTCCCCACAGCCTGACCCTAACCCTCACCTTCTAGGGTCCTAACCCTCCCTTCCTAAGCACCTAACCCCCCCCCAATACTAAAATGACCTCTCCATAGCTGTCATCCGGTGGGTCTGCGAAAATAAATGGGCGAGAATGACGATCAGCACACTCAGTCATTCATAAAAAAAAATCTAAAATGGCCCCTATTCCATATAGAGATAGCCGAAAAGTAACTTTCGGCTGTCTCTGTTTCGCAAAGCGGACCATCGGACTGGAGACTGCAACTGCTCCACACCCATGGTCAGACCCGATGTTTGATTTTTTTTTAAGCTATCAAATCACTGAGTAAAAGATTGTGATGGATCACAGGCTTCCGAAACCCAGGACCAACTTAAAGTTTTTGCAGACATTCCCAGTAGTACAGAAGTCTGGAAAGGGAACATCCATACTGGACATCAGGTGACTTTCAGGTCACGTAGCAGCACCTCTTTCGTTTCAAGAGAACAAAGATATCGACAGTGATGTGAGGTGATCTATAGGAGGCTCTTTGTATCAGGTGGCGGTCGATAAGCTGCCCTTTGTATTGTGCGCTGGTCAGTAGGACACTCCCTGCATTGCATTGTGACCATTAAATATCCACTGTATCATAAAATACTAGTATTGTTGCATGTGATTGTAACACTTGTACTTAATTGGCTATACAGAACCACACCCACATGATCAGGGCACCACCCCCTAGGTGACATCATTGGTGACGTCACATAGGACGGCCCCGGTAGACACGCTTTGAATGAATTTCCCTGCGTATTGGTCGGCTACTGAATAGCGCTAAGCAGCAAGTATCGGCACTAGTATACCACTAATAGCTGCTGCTACAGAGCTAGGGTAGTAGCGGCGGGCCCACATCAGATATGGGCCCGGGACAAAAGTCCCGGCTGCCCTCCCCCCCCCATAGCGGCCCTGCACATGATATTTTTGCCCCAAAAAAGAGAGAGAGAGAGAGGGCCCGATCCAATTAACTTCGCATCCACATTATTTGCAGAGCGAAGCTAATGGCAAAAATTTAGTCCAGATGGGACGGAACACGTTTTGATTGGTTATCGCAGAATGAGTTTTACGCAGAAAAAAAAGCAGCCACAATTTGATGGGGGAGAAATATTGGCTATCTGTGTCTGAATTCCAGTCTCTAAACATATCCTTAAATCTGCCGAGTGACACAAATCTCGCCCTAAGAGTTTAGACTTTTATTTGAAGTGTTACTTCCGCAGAAAAAGTCTTTTGTGACATTGTACCCGCTCGGCTTTAATATTTCACGCACACTGCCTCTCAGCCGCCTGGCACACACATCGTGAAGTGAGATTTGCTTTGCCAGCAAGGCTAACTAAATCATCTTCACAGAGAAAAGGGGACAAGTAATCAGATATTCCCATTCACATGCAACAGCCTTGCTCCTTCAATTAATCTTTAGCCTTGATAGTTTTCAAGTATCTCTTCCCAAACTTGCTGCCTTTGTGCATCTAAAGAAAACACAACAACTTTGCCTAAAAAAAAGAAGCAGTGACTAATAGCATCCCGACATGACAGGCTTTCTGCGGAATCATCTCATCCATTAGAAAGAATGTTATGGTGATAATAACAGAGAGAAGGGTAGGCGTAATTCCACAAATATCATTTGCCTACGAGGTGTGTTGTGCCATTCTCCTGTTGTCAGGCCTGACCTTACTTGAGATCGCATGCTGATGATTGTGTATACTGCATTCCTCACAGGAATAAAAATAACAGACCTTGAGAAAAAAAGCCATTAGATATTAAAAGCCATATACAGTCTAACACATTACTGCTACAAAACAACCTATTACTGATAATACACCACTAAACAAACATACTTTATTAACAATAAACTTTGCTCTCGCTCTGAGGGGGTGGTAATTAATGGATAAGTATGAAAGTATTGTACATAGCAGCGATAAACCCTCTTTTCTCTTGATTGCATTGACATTAAGGTTAAACCTTTGTGCATCTTTTACATGCTAGCTTAGAAAATCCTTTCTACAAATGGTCTTTAATGCATTATTTTTCCTGCTATGGGTTTTGTCTATGTATTATATGTAAACGTGTTTCACTTTTATGAATTTCACACAAATGTGCTCAGAGTACAATTATTTTTTTGTTATAGAAGTTCTTTAGAGAAACAAAAGTTGCAGAAAGGGTTATGTCAGACTGCAAGTTAAAGTTATTCAGATGCAGACACTTAAGTCCTGACTTAAACTTGAATACACTAAATGGTGGTTGTTCAGATGAATTTATAGTTAATGAATACAGGGACATGGAAGGCTGGGCGGGAATCTGCTTTAACAGAAACAAAGAAAAGACAATGGGGCAGATCCAGAACTACGCATTTCTGCGAATTTACGTGTGGCGGAGACATAAATTCGCAGATTTGTACGCACTGCGCATGCGTACCGCAGAAAATACGCACATTCACGTAGCATATTTTCAAACGTATGGGTAATTCACGTATTGCTAACGTAAATACTTACGTGTGGGCGTGCCAAATTTACGTTAGTGACCAATACGTGCGTTTTACGTGAAGTAGGCGGGGGGTGGTATTTAAAGTGTACAGTATGGGCGTGCTAAGCTGCGTACGTTCGCGTAGTCTGTACGCCCGTTAGCGGACGTATGCTGTTACGTTAGGAAAAGTTAAGGTAGGGTTTGGGTCACGTAATTTCCGAAAATACGTCCGTGCAAGGGGTGTGCCGTGGGGAGTGTATTGACCTTACGTGTACGAAAATACGCACCGCTAAAATACGTACGCACACACGTAGTTCTGGATCTACCCCAATGCGCTAGCAAAACTGCCATTGCCAAGTAACACACTATGCCATTCTATCTGTAACTCAAAATGCTGAAACAATGGTTACACACAATTACATATGTCATATATGGAATCTCAATACTGGGCCATATATATATATGTTTTTAAACCGAGAGCTAACTTAGCTCAGGAGGCACCCCTTAAAGCCTCCAAAATCCCTGCTGTGAACCAGCACCCCCTGTCAGAAGCTGATTCCAGACTTGCTTGTTTTATACACAAAACAGTGGGTGCTCAGATCAATGTATAGGTGCATAAACACAGAAGTGATCTGCTTTAACAGATGACTGACTTAAACCTGCAAGAAATTTGCAATTAAGTCCACCCAGGCGGATTGTGTGCAACCGTGGCCAGATTCACAACCATTACTATCACCAATATTAATATTTGCACAGAGGGTCTGGTCAGGTATAAATTAAATATAAAATACAATATACAAAAGAGAATACATTGCAGGGTAACCACTAATGTATGATAGTGCACAGAATGGGTTAGGCAAGCGAGCAACATGCTGCTGTGATATTTGCAGCAGCACAAATTCTTTCTCTCCTGGCTACTCAAGTAGATCCTGTTGTTGCATAGCAGCCAGACTTCTGTGTAAAAACAGCACAGCCACAACTTCTAGCTCTGATGGCTGTTCAGTGTTTACATACCCAGCAGAGAGAAGTCTCCCTTGCTGGTGATATTGGGCCAGATCCAGATATTTTGAGCAAATTTACGCGTGGCGGACACGTAAAATCGCGTCTTGGTAAGTACTGCGCATGCGCACCATAGAAAATACTCTCCGTAACATAACGTAAATGTGAACGTATGGGCCATTAACGTATGTGTCACGTAAATACGTACGTGTGGGCGTGCCAATTTTACGTGAGTCAAAAATACGTCTGAAATACACTATGTAGGCGGGGGTTTGTTCTGCCTCAGTCTTGTCAGTCTGTTGTAGTTTATGTCCCTCTGCTTTACAGATTTCTTTGTTTTACCTTGTTCCTTTTTTGGTCCCTGTTACTTTGTATCTGTGTACCTGCCTGGACACTGTTACATGGTATATGTATTCCTTTCCTGATCCCCATTACCCTGTAACTGTACACATGCCTGGATCCTCTTGTCTTGTCTGTCAATCCTGTCCTCAGCCATGACCAGTTTATCAGTTCTTTTCCTCGTTGTACCAAATCAGTCCCTGTCCTGTTGCGATGTCTTACTCAAGAACCCCCTTGTTATTCCAGAAGCTGCCACTGGGGCTGCAACCTGCAGGATACCTGGTGCACAAACCTATCCCCACCATCAAAGGCTCTACTGAAGACCAGGCCCTAGCTAGACTTTGCGTCCTGGCTTGCGGCAACCGTAACACAGCTGAATTATATACAATATAGTATACTATCCACTAACTCTGAGAAAGTTGTTCTTTATGAAATGTCTCAGTACATTGGTGAGAACTGTATCAGTGTCTACAACAGCAATGTGAGCAGATGGTAAAGTGGAGCTCAGCACACACTGATGCAAAGAAAGCAGTCATTCTTTCTGATCTGTCCCTGTCCTCTGTGGTGATTTAGGGTTGGATTGAGGAAGAGGAAGGAGAGGAGAAAGGGAGCATGCTGAGAAGCAGGACACTGATGAGCAGCCTCTAGTGGCCAGAAAATGAAATACGTGTCATTCATAGAAAAGCTCAGATTTCCATATGCTGAATAATGCTCCAGGATCCAGGACTCCAGACCCAGGAATCTGGTACTGGCAGTCTGCCTCGATGTTGCCGATCCTGCTCAGGATAATGGGGTAGATCCAGCATAACGTACGTGAGTGAATTTACGCTAGCGTAAAAGCGCTCATTAGTACTTACTGCGCCTGCGCGCGGCAGATGTTACGCCATGTAAGTCATAGCGTAAGGGGCAGTCACGAGCCAGTAGCGTATCAACTTACGAAGGGGCGTGCCAGCCATACGCCACCCGTATTTGCACTTCAAATGCGGGGTGAGGCATTTAAATGATTAAATTATGGGCGTGCTTAGCAGCATAACTACATGAGGGCTATGCGTACGAGAGCGGTTACGCCGTGTAATGTTAAGGTAGGGTTTGGAAAGCGTTAGGCGGCAAAAGTACGTACATGAGAAGGGTGTGTCTAGGGGAGCGCATAGAGGGTACGCTAGCGTAAGTACGCAGCATAGTAAAAGCGTGGCTCTAGATAAGGACCAATGTGTCATGGGGCTTCCCTTGTCTGTGTCTATTATATTACCCTTTACACAGAAATATCAAGTTATCAGGCTTTGCACAACAGAATATGCTTTAAAGAATAAGTACCAAGGATGCCCCATGACATATATATTATCATTATTGATTATTGATATATTTATACCAGTGGCATGTACACATTTATTTCTCACATACAAGTCATCAGTAAAGAAGTTTTCCAGTAGGGCGCGGTCATGTGACATCATTTAGCGCCATTCCTACCCATCATTCTTCCTGCCTTGTTGACTTCACTCTCGGTAAGAGTTTCACTACACCGCATTAAATAATCATCTTAATTATGTGAAAAGATGTTCTCTGGGGGGCTGTAAATAAGATCCATGTCTCTATTCAGCCTGGGAAATGATAAGGCTTGACAAAAAA
Organism: Limnodynastes dumerilii; assembly: GCA_011038615.1. NCBI lineage: Eukaryota > Metazoa > Chordata > Amphibia > Anura > Limnodynastidae > Limnodynastes > Limnodynastes dumerilii. Next base: position 39,116 of record WWET01003385.1, read on the forward strand.
AAGCATTAGACCAAACATTGTAATTAAATGGGAATTATTTGTATACTCCACAAATAACCGTTTACCTGGCCGGTCCTCATCCATTCTGAGAAGCTAATAAACGGGGGCCCATAGAAGCGGAATATATCACATACATGCCGGGGTGACAGACACGCAGCACAGACATGAATATTTAACCTGCTTTAATTTGACCGTCTATTCGTTCGATGTTCTGAGTCTCTTTGTGCGCCTTTGTCTGTAACTTCATAACTGCTGAAAGGTTTATCATTTTCTCATCACATCTCCGGCTCCGCTTTCCATCGTCTCGCTATATTAAGGCTGAACCAGGGCCTCCTTTATGGAAGTCTTTCATTTCCTAGTCCCTAGAACCAATCTCCCTCCATATCAAAGCTGGATTCCCACCTGAAACAGAGCAGGTCTATCTCTAAGTCACAAGCCGCTGCTATCACATCTATGCCGGCAATATCTGATCAATGCCGCTTTCTGTTACTGATAGATTGTTCTAGCACACAGGGCAACCAATGAGAGCCTCCAAATATCCCTGAAGACAAATAATAGCTAAGACTATAAGGTGGGAAATAATACGTTGTGACCTTGGCATGGTGCCAGACCAATGCTGGCGCTGTGGGCGGAGCTCAGAGTGCAGCTGCTGGATCCTAACCTCCATATGCACGAGAGGTGGCCTTGATCTCCACGCGTACTTTTTATACGCAGAGATGGTGCAGAAATCTTGGTCCGGATTCACAGTTACGTAGTTTTCGTCTTACGTACGTTGTTTTAAGAATTGAGCTACTATGCATGCGTAGTAGCTTATTTATGCTATCTAAGTACCATTTCTGTAAGTAGATTGCGTAAGCGCAGTCTAAAGACAATCTACATACAGAAATGGTACGTAGATAAATGCTTAGTAGCTTCATTCTTAAAACAACGTATGTAAGATGAAAACTACGTAACTCTTGTAACTGATCTTCATACACGGGTACATGTATGCTGTTTGGACCATCACCTTAAAAACTATTTCCCTGACATTTAGGATAATAAAGACTGTATTCATGGGATTTCTGCGAGGTCTATGAGTAAGCAGTTGTTTTCTCTGTATTTTTACTCTCTCTCTTTTATAAACGTTTTCATATAATATAGAAATAGAGGGACCGGCAAAGGGCTAAATGGGGAAACACTGCTCTGTGCATGTACCACACACCAAGGGCGTAGCCTCAGGATCTATCCCGGTGCCCCGAATCTGGCCACATCCCCCTACCCGCTGCTACCAGAAGACAGTTATCACACTTATAACCAAATTGTTACACCTAACATCAAATGTCCCATCCCAACAACAAATAATTACACCTAACACCAAGATATCACACCTAACACCAAATGTCCCATCCCAACAACAAATAATTACACCTAACACCAATATATCACACCTAACACCAAATAATTACACCTAACACCAAGTTATCACACCTAACACCAAATGTCCCATCCCAACAACAAATAATTACACATAACACCAAGATATCACACCTAACACCAAATAATTACACCTAACACCAAGTTATCACACCTAACACCAAATGTCCCATCCCAACAAAAAATTATACCTAACACCAAGATATCACACCTAACACCAAATGTCCCATCTCAATAACAAATAATGACATCTAACACCATGTTATTACACCTAACACCAAATGTCCCATCCATGCAACAAATAATTACACCTAACACAAAGATATCACACCTAACACCAAATAATTACACCTAACACCAAGTTATTACACCTCACACCAAATGTCCCATCCCAACAACAAAAATTGACACCTAACACCAAGATATTACACCTAACACCAAATGTCCCATCTCAATAACAAATAATTACACCTAACACCAAGATATTACACCTAACACCAAATTTTCCATCTCAATAACAAATAATTACACCTAACACCAAGATATTACACCTAACATCAAATGTCCGATCCCAACTACAAATAATTACACCTAACACCAATATATCACATCTAACACCTAACACCAAGTTATCACACCTAACACCAAATGTTCCATCCCAACAACAAATAATTACACCTAACACCAAGATATCACACCTAACATCAAGTTGTCACACCTAACACCAAGTTATCACACCTAACACCAAATGTTCCATCCCATCAACAAATAATTACACCTTACACCAAGATATCACACCTAACACCAAATTATCACACCTAACACCAAATTATCACACCTAAAACCAAGATATCACACCTAACACCAAGATATCACACCTAACACCAAGTTATCACACCTAACACCACATTATTACACCTAACACCAAGTTATCACACCTAACACCAAGTTATCACACCTAACACCAAGTTATCACACCTAACACCAAGTTATCACACCTAACACCAAATGTCCACTCCCAACAACATACAATTAAACATAACACCAACATATCACACCTAACACTAAATTTCC
>WWET01003385.1:46660-65245 GCA_011038615.1 Limnodynastes dumerilii
AAGTACAGAATATGAAAACCTAAATGAAAATCCGCAACTGAAAAGCTACCTTAAGATCCGCATAGATGCGTTCCTAAATTCGCAAGTTAATAACCACGCCTTGAAATATAATTAGAATTCCGTGATCCTCCCATTCTTCTTAAGTTAGGAGGACGTACGTAATTTCAGAACAGAATTTTAAGTACGCAATTTGCGTTAGTAAGATCCGTACGCAAATGGTTACTGCACATGCACAGTTGAAAATCACGTAACTTACTATGCTTAAGTTACGTGCATACATAATTCTGAATCAGGTCCCTTATGTATGTCATAAGCATAATGATGGGCTGGATCCTGAATTGATAAAGACAGGCGAATTATGTAGACCCTCTAACATGATCCATTCCATTAGGTACAATATAATCCGCTCCTGAGCTTCCAACTGTCAATCACTTGGTGAAATGACTTAACTGATATTTAAAAAACTATTTGTCTCTTCAACAAAGGAGGTTACCATAGTAACTGACAGTTGGAAACTGAGGAGCAGAGTGTTTTGTACCTAATGGAATGGGTCATGTTGGAGGGTATGCTTACATATGCTACAAAGTTGGTCCTGTGCCCAGCAGTCGCCATTCCACTGCCGCACAATGGTCTGGGGAATGCAGGGAGCGAATATGATAGAAAATTCCATACCTTAGCCATGGCAGTAGAGGCTAGCCTACAGAATCTTCTATTTCTTTTGGATTCGGATTGATTTTTTAAATAATAAATGAAAAAAAAATACTGAATTAAAAAAAATTCAAACATATTTTAAAAAAATGTCCAGATCTTCTGCCACTTTCTGTGTTACTATTCAGAAGAACATGAATGAATCTTAATTTTTCTGTATTAAACCATCCACCTTTCTGTAACCACAGGTAATATCAGCTAAAGAAGATGAGGGGAAACATCATTTAATCGTGCAGGACATTGATTTGATATTTCCGTTGCGATAGAAACGCCAATGATATGACAGTATTGACAAAGCACTTATGTGATTGGTGGATACACATCCAGGAATTGGCACCTCTTTCATGGCAGGAAAGCCAATAATACCTTTTATTGAATACATTTGCACATTTAAACCCTCTGTGCATTCCGCCCTTTTCCTATTGGTTGCGGCTCCAGTTATTTCTGCAGTCGTGTCCCCAATAAAAACACTCAGAGAGAAAAACTGGGCAGCACTAACAAGCAGGGTCGGCTACTAGGCCAGAGGAGACAGCTGTGACAGGCCCCAAGCTTCAGAGGGACCTCTGCATTGAACTATTTAAGAGAGATGGGGGCCCCTCAAAAACTTGATTGTACTGGGCCCCAAGATTTCTACTGCTAGGCCTGCTAACAAGACATTGTGGTCTATGCATTTTAACCACTTATAATATTGCATCAGACGGGGGTCAGCTTAAGTTTTTTAATACAAGTCTGTGGAAAATTGTGAAAGCAAGAAATCTGATTGGGTAGGCAAAGAGTAGGAACGCCTCTAAAATAAACTGGCTAAGAGGGAACACCCACTTGCAAAGTTAACCCCTCCCCTCTGTAATTCTTATTAAGTGTTGATGTGTGAGAATAGACAGTGCAAAACGTTGTCCACAAGAAAAGCATAGATAGCTGGGGACAATCCGATGTTTGGATTTTGTCCACAGTTGTCCTGTTCATGGTGAGGAATCTGCATTTTTATAGGCTTACCAATAGAAAGGCTTTCTCATGACCTCCTCTGGCGTTACCTAGAGAGCGAGTGTGGTTGCCGGTACGATGGTCTTCATTTTCATACCACAGCTGAAGACAGACTGATGCGAATTGCATTATAGAAAGCAGCTTGTGAAGTTGCGAAGAGAGATCTGCCTAAAGGTGAGTGTTTAACTTAACCCTACTCTTGACCCTTTCCTAACCCTACCTTTCTTGTAGCTTAACCTTTCCCTTCTTCAGCCTGAACCCTAATTGTCTATGCTCTGCATCATTCAACTGGCAACTGTATCATTCAAATATGGCCGCTTACACTGACGACTACATAACATAGAGAACCTGCAGGAGAATCCATTGTACATTTCTCCAGGTAGTTATTCCTATAGGATGGTGTCACATCTCTCGTTACCTCCTCTGTCATTACCTGCAGGAGACTCCATTGTACATTTCTCCAGTTAGTTATTCCTATAGGATGGTGTCACATCTCTCGTTACCTCCCCTGTCATTACCTGCAGGAGACTCCATTGTACATTTCTCCAGGTAGTTATTCTGGAGGATGGTGTCACATCTCTCGTTATCTCCCCTGTCATTACATAGAGAACTTGCAGAAGACTCCATTGTACATTTCTCCAGGTAGTTATTCTGGAGGATGGTGTCACATCTCTCGTTACCTCCCCTGTCATTACATAGAGAACTTGCAGAAGACTCCATTGTACATTTCTCCAGGTAGTTACTCTGGAGGGTGGTGTCACATCTCTCGTTACCTCCTCTGTCATTACCTAGAGAACCTGCAGGAGAATCCATTGTACATTTCTCCAGGTAGTTACTCTGGAGGATGGTGTCACATCTCTCGTTACCTCCTCTGTCATTACCTGTAGGAGACTCCATTGTACATTTCTCCAGGTAGTTACTCTGGAGGATGGTGTCGCATCTCTCGTTACCTCCCCTGTCATTATATAGAGAACTTGCAGAAGACTCCATTGTACAGTACATTGTACAATAATGTCAATGGGGTAGATCCAAAACTAAGTACGCTAGCCGGAGACGTGAAAACGCTATTTTTGCATGTACTGCGCATTACGACCCATGACTCTAAACGTACGTACCAGACTACTATCAACTGCATAACTACGAACGAAAGGACGCGCCAGCCATTGACACCCATAATTACACTTCGGAGGCAGAGTGAGGCATTTAAATCGTACAGTATTAGGAGCGTAAGCACGTGCAGTCATTACGTCCGAAAGGATTTACGCTTTGAAAAGTTAAGGTAGGGTTTGGAAAGCATAAAACGCCAAAAGTACATACGACCGAGGGGAGCGTCTAGTAATTACGCTACGCTAGGAAACGTAATGGAAATGTAGCTCTGGATCTGGGCCAGTAGCTATATTACATTATATCAAAAACTTGTATCTGGGTTTATATCCTATTTGATAGATTAGTAAAAGGCCTCAGAACAAGTGGTTCCTTATAATAAAGGCTTTTGTTTCTTGTAAATGACAGACATTGTTCAGTTCTTTTTCATGTTATGGAGCGAGTTTGGGGCTAGTGAGATTATTTCCATCAGTCTCATTCTCTATTCTAAAAGTAAATAAAAATATGAAGCGTCTACTTTTGTAGATGGAACTGAAGAGACGACAATTGCACAGCTGAGAATGGCAATGACAAAAATATCTGCATCCGTTAAACCCCATCACGTGACCACACGGACGCCTGAATAAGGAGAGAACAGACAAGTCGTGCGTGTAAATGAAATGAGTAACGGATTGAATGGTGCTTATTGTACAAACCATTCTGCCAGACACAGTTCATGCGAGGACCTCACAGGAACTGATTATTGATCCACACACAGGTGATTGCCCTTTTCTGAAGTGAGAAATTAATTTACTTTTTCACTTAGGAAACTGAAATGGAAAATGTGTTTTATTTTTTTGTTTGTCCTCTGTAAAATCAATAAAATGCATAAAACGGTTTTATTAAATTGTAAGTTCAATAAGAGAAGAGAGTTGTTTAAATCCAGAGTTCCTGTAAGAAAGTGATCTTCAGGAGAGGAGGCCGGAATCACTTTCCTTTGGGGATAAGTCCTAGACACAGAGCAATAATTATCACTGCCTTTCCCCAAATATCTTCAATATGGAACATCAAGACAACGGACCAGAGTCAGACATCCCGCGTGTATCCTATCCCCCGCATGTATCCTAACTACCGTGTGTACTCTAACCCCACGCGTGTATCCTATCCCCTGCGTGTATCCTATCCCCCGTATATCCTAACTCCCATGTGTACTCTAACCCCCGTGTGTACCCTAACTCCCGCGTGTACCCTAACTCTCGGGTGTATCCTATCCCCCGCACGTATCCTAACTCCCGCGTGTACTCTAACCCCTTGTGTATCCTATCCCCCTTGTGTATCCTATCCCCCTTGTGTATCCTATCCCCTGCGTGTATCCTATCCCCCGTATATCCTAACTCCCATGTGTACTCTAACCCCCGTGTGTACCCTAACTCCCGCTATCCCATCCGTGTCTCCTATCCCCCGTGTATCCTAACTCCCGCGTGTACTCTAACCCCTTTGTGTACCCTAACTCCTGCTTGTACTCTATCCCCCGTGTATCCTATCCCCCTCGTGTATCCTATCCCCCTTGTGTATCCTAACTCCCGCGTGTACTCTAACCCCTGTGTGTACCCTAACTCTCGGGTGTATCCTAACTCCCAAGTGTTGGATCTCTCGCTCCTACAGGACCTGATCCTGAATTAAGAATGAGCGGACCTACAGCTTAAGTCAGCTGTGTACAGGGAGAGCGCATTCAGTGCCTATACCTATAGCCGTCCAATGCTGTGTTCCTCTGCCAGGGGGCGGGAGCATGTGCTATACGTGGTGGGTGTGCTTGGGCTGGGTTATCCCTGACGCACCATCCGGTATTCCGCACACACCGAGCCGCATGCAGGATATTTAAGCTGGAGTTCAGGGCACGGATCCACCATGCGCAGGTCAGAGAGTAGGCGGAGGAGCGTCCTGCGAGCAGAAATTCCGTACGTTATCCTCCATCGCGGTGGCTACATACTGTATGTCATGTGCAGGACCTCACATACATTCTCTGTGTTGCCCTCACTCACAATAACAGGCTGGTAACCTGCATTGCATAACCCAGCCTTACCGCACAATATAATATCTTCCCCTCTCACCTCGTCTGCTCGCCATCCACAGCCCTTCTCGTGCGGTCATAAAATGCAGCACCGAATAGCGGCTCATACTATATCGAAGATGCAACAGACAGACTGCGTATATATATATATATACTGTATATCACAGGTGAGTAAGACAGAGACTTGTCATGTTGCTGGGAGGCCTCCTCATATACTCTCACGCAGAGATCACAGGTGGAAGACCGGGGTCTAATCAGAGTTAGTCAGTGCTGGGGAGCTGGTTTGTGCTGTGCGTGGAGCTTTGTGGCTGGTGACCAGAAAGGGGACTGTGGGCCAGATACAGACCTACGTTCGGTTTACGTTTCAGCGTGTAGCGTATTCACGCTTTTGGGATTACTATGCGCTCCCCTCAGTCGCACATATTTTTGCCATTTTTACGCTTACCAAACCCTACCTTAACTTTACCAAGCGTCACTGCTGTTGGGCTTAATGGCTGCTCGTAGTTACGCACCTAAGCCACGCCCATACTGTACGATTTACATGCCTCACCCCGTCTCCGAAGCGTCATTACGGGTGTCGTATAGCTGTCATGCCCCTTCGTTCGTAGTTACGCTGTTGACCTTAGTCTCGTAACTACGTTCAGAGTTTCTGGTCGTAACATCTGCCGAACAGAACATGCAAAACTGTGTTAAACAACTACAAGGAGCGTAAAAACGCCAGCGGGCGTAGGTCTGGATCTGGCCCTGTGTGTATAGATAGCTGCTGGGCCCCGGGACTATATACACTGCTGTGTGAGCAGCGTCTGATCGCAGGGTTCATCACAATAATAATACATTTTGGTATAATTAGATGAATACAGCAAGCGCTATCTGGATATTTCCACTTACCCGAAGGAGATAAAGATATAAATAAAGTTAGTTTCTACATTAAAATATAAATACAATTAATGTTTTTTGTTATAGAATAAAGAGCGACGCCAACAAAGAAGAGTTGGCGTCGCTGTGGCACTGTGGGAATAGGGTGGCTCTGTGGCAGAGGAGGAGCGTGGTGCTGTGGCAGAGGAGGAGTGTGGCGCTGTGGCAGAGGAGCAGTGTGGCGCTGTGGCAGAGGAGGAGCGTGGCGCTGTGGCAGAGGAGCAGCGTGGCGCTGTGGCAGAGGAGCAGCGTGGCGCTGTGGCAGAGGAGCAGCGTGGCGCTGTGGCAAAGGAGCAGCGTGGCGCTGTGGCAGAGGAGCAGCGTGTCTGCGTGAGTGGGAGCAGTTCCTATGCAATAAACTCTACAATATTATAATAATCTCTAGAGGCCAGAATTACTAAAATGCGGGAAAGGAAAAGTGGAGATGTTGCCCATAGCAACCAATCAAATTCTATCTCTCACTTTCCTGTTACATACTAGAGAATGTCAGGTAGACTCTGATTAGTTGCTATGGGCAACATCTCCAGCGCTCTCTGATTCGTCGGCTGGGAATCCAATCACAACACAATCTGAAGTCTGATCCCTTCCAATAATCAAAGTCCTGCAGCCATCACACAGTGCAATGTGTGTTACCCCAGAACTAGACTGACTCACACAGCAAGGGGCCGGGAGTCCAGTGTGAGTGCGCCCGCAGCACAAAGCAGTCTCAGGTTGCTGCCTCTTCTTCCTCCTCAGCCTTTAGAGGACAGCACTGAGCTGTCAGCTGCTGCCAATGTCTCTATAAACAGCGCTCAGAACTCATAGACTGTCTAAGCTTTCAGCCACTGACAACTTACCTCCATAGGTGCAGGATGGTCTGTGGCTGCGCCCTTCCCCCATCCGTCCTCCGGGCTCTGTAGGGGCCATAATTAGGGTAGTTACCATTATAAGCGAGGGGACGGACTGCAAGTCTTATATAGGGGTCTCCAGTCCCAATGGAACGTCGTTCAAGTTGACACAGTACAACAAACACATCCCGATGATGAGACAATCATTGTACATTTCCTGCTGGATCCCTGAGCCACAAGCAACAGCCTAATACTATAATAATTACTATAATACTATAATAGATACATTATTTACCTTTATGTTTCACCGTAACATTCTAAGGGTCAGATTTACTAAGCTGCGCGTTGTAAAAGTGGAGATGTTGCCCATAGCAATCAAACAGAATCTTGCTGACACTCTCTAGTATGTAATAGGAGAGTGAGAGCTAGAATCTGATTGGTTGCTATGGGCAACATCTCCACTTTCCCAAACCCGCAGCTTAGTCAATCTGGCCCTAAATCATTTCCTACAAACATAAAAACAGATATTAGAGCAGACCCAGAACTCTTCCTATCACAGACAGGGCTGCTCCACCAAGGTCATTAAAACTTGCCTTTGAAGGTTATGTCTATGTTGCTTTTAAATGAATGGATTATTTAAGCAAGAAAATGTCTTTAGGACCAGTCGGGTAAAGCCAAACTATATTTACAAGATCAATAGCAAAGCTTCTTTAATCTGTATTTTAATCTTCCAGGGGTAAAGTAGGACATACAGCCAGGACTGAGAACCACAGAAAAACATTCTGACTTTCAGACTAAAAGCAAGACAAACAAACAACGAAAATAAAATAAAATGGATCAATAAGGAAAAAATTGAAGTTAATAACTTAAGATATAGGCGGTACAGCGACTCAGTGCCAGTGTGATCATAACGCTTATTGATCTAACGTCTACTAAGGAGCTGGCATTGCTTAAGGTTTAGTTCATTATTTTTGTTACCTTTAAGTGTTTTGTTTGCAAAAGAAGAAAAAAACAGAAGAAAATAAACATAACAACAGATGGGATGAGAAGAAATGAGAGAGATAAAAGAAATACATTGTGCTCACGTCTCACAGATACCTATCGGCTTTTTCACAGTAAATAAACTTTGTCACTTTCCTCCTTCAGTAATGCAGTGTATTCTGGGCCTTATGCGAGCCTTTCAGTCATGCATTGATATCATCTGGTAATTGTTATTTTCATCCTGTTACCTGGATCTTGTTTGATCCGGAGATGAGCGTTTTCAAAATCCAGTAAATCGTAACGCAGCTCATGGGCTTCTGTGTGCGATGCAAAGGTACACACAATGGGCCTGATCCAGACCTAAGCTCGGGTGCGTTTTTACGACGGGCATAAGCGTAAAAACGCCCATTTGTACTTACGGCGCATGCGCGAGGCTGATTGTACGCTCCGAAATTCTGAGTGTATGGGCCTTGATCGTAACACCTTCGTAAATACGGTCAAGGGGGCGTGCCTGGCATACGAAATCCGTAAATACGCACCAAGGGCGGGGTAAATCGTACAGTATGGGCGTGCTAAGCGCCGTGATTGTACGCTCCGAAATTCTGAGCGTATGGGCCTTGATCGTAACACCTTCGTAAATACGGTCAAGGGGGCGTGCCTGGCATACGAAATCCGTAAATACGCACCAAGGGCGGGGTAAATCGTACAGTATGGGCGTGCTAAGCGCCATAACTACGCATTGAGCTGACGGGCGCCCGCGGTTACGATCAGAAAAGTTAGGGGAGGGTTTGCTGGGCGTAAGAGGCAAAACTAAGTATGACCAAGGGGAGAGCATCATAGGCACGCCGGCGTAAATACGCTACGCACATGAGCGTTTCATGAGCCTAGGTCTGGATCAGGCCCAATGGTGGCTGTGGATGGCTCTGGCACATAGGTTACGGATGCAGTGGGCGATGTGACCATATAAAAGCAGGGTTCACTGTAATGTATCCTAGGCAGGGGCGTCACAACATTGTTTGGTGGGGGGGCAAGCATGTAGCCCTCCCCTTGGTGCCCCTACCTTACATTGGTGCATAAACAGATATGATCGTGCCGCTGTGAAGCCGTCAAAGGGGGCATGGTCAACCCATTGGGGCCGCAGCTGTGTATCCTTGAATGTATGCCTAGCAGGTTTAAACACTATATATATATGTGTGTGTGTGTGTGTGTGTGTGCCTCCAGCCCCCCAGGATCCCCATCATCTCTCCCCCCATGAGCCTCTGAGGCAGTTACATAGAGCAGCTGAAAGGAGTTCTCCAATCACTGCTCTATGTAATGGTCACGGCAGCTCACACCTCCAGCGGGGAGCAGGGGGATGACCAGCGCCTCTGCAGCCTGGCCCCGGTCAGCACCGCATCCCCCTGCTTACAAGTGTCCCCCTTGCCTCCCCCCCTGTCACCGGGCCTGGTATCGCCCCCTTCATATTTTGTGGGGGGGAGGGGGGGCGAGAAGCCCCCTCAGCCTACCCCCAATCCGATGCCTATGATGCTAAGATTTGTGGGAGAGCTTCAGTCACAAACCAAATGCACTAAAACTACATCCAAGAATGAATAGAGTCAAAATAAAAACAACATCTGCAATGTATAATCATTGTACACCTGCGACGTGCTCAGCAGACATCCATGACGTACAGAACGCAGACACAATGCTCCGAAATGGCCTGTGGAGTGTCAGCTCCCTGGACTAAGACATCGGCTGTGACCGGTGCAGCTATGTCTGCATTCAGGTCTGGATCAGAGGCACCAGCTTGTGCCGCCATAACTGTACACTGACCACGTGACTAAGCAAACGTGATATCTGAGCATGTGCAGTGCAATATCACACACGATAGGTCGTTGCATTGTTGTAGTACAAATACCTGCAAACATGAGTTGGACGCATGACAGACAAACGTCAGCCGGCATTGTAGCGGGGAGTGTACACATAGCTGATCCCCTGCCCCGTCCCCTAATTAGCATGTCTAGCTCCGCCTTAATGGCTTTTCGGAACAGCTGGCATACGTAAAGTACGTTACGTATACCGGCCCTTACGGCGTCATAAGAAGGATGCGCACAACCTTCAAAACAGGGGAATTACTTACGACGTGTATGTAATTCCCCTGTCGGCCGTAGCCCAGGATCTGGGCAACTGACCGGTGTAGCGGCCTAGAGTGCAAGGCCTGGAGACATGTGTCAGGGACTGTAAAGATTGTGACCATTTGCCGTACACACAAGCCTTGGCTCAGCTAGTCCCCTGCTTCATTATCTGCTCAGGTAAGGTAAGCATAGATGCAGGGGATTACCTGAGCCTGGGACCAGTATAATGCTGCACTGTGCAGGAGCCGCAGATCAGCTGTAGATAGCAAATAACGCACAAATAAACAATGCAAAGGGTGGCCGTGGCAAGTGAGGGGGGGCTGAAGCTTGGCTAAGGGGTCCAGAGATCTGCCATAGGCCCTGAGTACAGGAGATACAACCATATATTGGAGCCAGAGATTGCAAAGACATAGATTCCTGGCGGCTTATAATGACAATATATTCATTTTGTGAATTTTGCATGTAATAAAATCACATTTTGAAATATCACCTGGTGACCTTACATTAGAGTTTACTAAATTTACCCCAAAGGGGCACTTGGGTAGACAACTAAGCAGTGCCCCTTATATTGGGCAATTCATTGTTACTGCTATTAGAAAAGGTAACCATGGAAACTACCAGCCAGCAATTCTCATTTACCTTATTATATCATCTGGCAGTGTTTATGTTTGCCCTTGTACACTACACAGCAATGCAGTTTCTATAGTATAGGACAATAGTATCCAGAAGAAGCATTGTGATTATTCAAGGGATCAGAGATAAACCACTGAAGAGATATGGAAAAATGACTGGAAGTCACAGAAGAACATTGGCTTTGAATATATTGGCAGGTAATGCGGAATATATGTTCAGAATGTGCTTTCCAGCCCTGCTGGCTCTATTGTGACAGGTTGTGGCAACTGTGGTGGCTAAGGTTAGCGCTAGGGCTTAAGGGGAAGGTTGGGTACATGTTTGCCAACTTTTGCAAAAGAAAATCAGGGAGATTGGGATAGCATTATTAAGGAAGGATGGGAAAAGAGGAGACTTAGGGTCAGGCTGCGGGGAGGGGATAGAGTATAGAAGGGGAGACTTAGGTTTATGCTGCAGGGAGGGGATAGAGTGTAGAAGGGGTGACTTAGGGTTAGGCTGCGGGGAGGGGATGGAAGGGAGAAGGAGAGACTTAGGGTTAGGCTGCGGGGAGGGGATGGGTGGGAGAAGGGGAGACTTAGGGTTAGGCTGTGGGGAGGGAATGGAAGGGAGAAGGGGAGACTTAGGGTTAGGCTGCGGGGAGGGGATAGAGTGTAGAAGGGGAGACAGGGTTAGGCTGTGTACAGGGGTGGGGTAATGGAAGAGAAGGGTTAGGATTAGCATAAGGGTTGGGGATTGGGAAAGAGGGATCGGCACTTCCGTCGATCCCTCTCACACACTATATGATAATTGTGCAGAATGGAGGCAATTATTCTCCTTGCCATGAGAGCTATGCCACGGATAATGATATAATATAACAGCCAGGATGTCTTTAATTGCCTTGTACATATAGCTCCCGATTCCCCCATCCACTGATTCACCAGCGTAACAACACAGTCCATGCCGCATATACAGCACTAAGAAGCACTGAGCAGCTCGGTTATCTGATAGATATACGTCACTGGACTTTTTATGCATAATTTGGGGGAAAATACATATATTACTGCTACTACAAGGCTATAAAGAAGGAATGACAACAACTGTGACTGGAGGAGGCACAAGATACCAATTCAGATAATTGACAACAATTTAAAGACTTGTGTTTAAAGTCACCGGGATTGAGGAAGTCCCCTGCGGCTCCTGTCAAATAATATATTGTTCTCCTTCATTCTTCCATACTGTACATTACCTCTTCCTAAATCACAGTGTGAGCAATCACCAGACGAAACGTACAATTTACAGACACAGTCACACACATTCCCACACTGTCTCCTTCTACACCAACCTGCCTCAAACGCATTCACTTTATCACTTTATCACAGTCCAAAAATAAATGTCCGATGCTTCGTCACATGCATAAGGAACATAAAAGGTATTAGATTTATAAATAAAGCTGGGCAGTGTTTGTATACTATACAGGGAAGCAAAGTATTTTACCTGCATGCATTGGTTGGTGCTATTGCAGACTGGCACCTGTTATACTTACTGCAGACTGGCACCTGTTATACTTACTGCAGACTGGCACCTTTTATAGTTACCTCTACCAAGTCTAAAAGACCAGATTCACTTTCCAGTGTTTATGTACATTCCAGGGTTGCCATAGATGCAATCAAGGGGCGAGGCTTAATAATGCAATTTATGCAAATTGTGCCATTAAGCCCAGCCCCTTGACTATTACTTACCCTCTTAGGTTTAATAGGGAAGGGATGGAACTTGATGGGGCAAATTGCGTCATTATGAATAAAGACAGCGCAATGGGGCTTACAGTCCCAGGCCTCCATCTGAAAATAGGCCTCCCACACACTGCAGATCGCCAGGCCTCCCATTGCAGTGCATAATGAGGGCACGGCCAGATTAACAATGGGGCTTACAGTCCCAGGCCTCCATCTGAAAATAGGCCCCCCACACACTGCAGATCTCCAGGCCTCCCACTGCAGTGCATAATGATTTATGTCAGGTACTGACATCCTCCTCCAAAGTATACTTTATAGTGTTTACCCTTGATCATTTTCAGCCCCATGGCCCTCAGTGCGGCCCTGGCTGAGGGGATAAGATGGGAGCTGGGTGTTGTACCGAGGGACAGCAATAGTTATCAATCCTCAAGCCTTGCTGTAAGGTTGAACAATGACAGTTCTAGAAATCCCTCTGTCTGAATATAAGGCTCAGTTCGGCAAATTCATGTCTCTAGTCTGCTAATAACGACTGCTAGCTCAGAATACTGCGTTATACGGTTATCATATGACATAGGGCTGGATTTGGACGGCTGTGTTCTGTCGCGGAAGTATAGGCACTGTATGCGCACTCTCTATACAGGGCTGACTTATGTACTGTATATTGTTCATTTTCTTAGTTCTGTATCCGACCCTCATGTCTACAGACCCTCCAACATGACCCATTCCATGAGGTACAAGATGCTCTACTCCTGAGCTTTCAGCTGTCAGTTACTATGGTAACCTCCTTTCTGGAAGAGAACTATGTTTCTCAAACATCAGCTGATTAATAAAAACCAGGTGAGTGACAGTTGGAAGTTCAGGACCGGAGTATTGTGTACCTAATGAAAGGGGTCATGCTGGAGGGTTTGTGTCTACATTTAGCAGCATCGCTTTTAATTGGCCCATTTCCAGGAGATTTTGAAAAGGAGACAAATTGTTCTAGGAAATTGCAGAAGAATTACTTACAAACGCATGAAAACAATGTGGCGTTCAGGGGCTTGGTGTTAGATAACACTTTGGCCCATATACTATTCCATCTGTCTCCTCAGCTCTAAGTCCTCTGAACAGCTTATTCCTCCCGCTTTGGCTGCAGGTCCTCTCTCTGTGGAACTTGCTGTATTTTCACTGAAGTCTCTTGGGTTAAAGATCTCTGTCTTTATTCAGGCGCTTTTGGCACATTTAAAAGTAGACAAAACACAAAGATAACATTGAACTCCGGGCCACGGATTCCTCTTTGTGCTGGCCACATCTCAGTAATACTTTTGGCATGATATTTTCAGGCCACCAGTCTGCCAAGCGGAGGTTAACTTTTGTGGTCAAACCACGATGAATAAATGGAGATTTCAATTGCTACAATGGCCATAAATGTAAAGTATAAATTGATGGCTTGAAGACTATATTGTAACCAGTGCTCTGCTGGTTTGAGTGATATAGAAAAGTATCAAATGATTACATTTTAGTACAAATAACAGGATGAATCTATCTAGGAAATAGGAATAAGCATCAAGCAGATCTTGGAAACAGGTGTTATGATACTACTGAAAGGTCTACAGTAATAACAGTAACAGTCAATGCTTTTAAGTATCAAGGGGGAAGGGGTTAATCTATAGAGACCAAACTGATAAATCATAGTTGCCAACTCTCCCTGATTATCAGGGAGACTCCCTGAAATGTGGGTGATCTACCTGACTCCCTGAAGTGTTTGACAATCTCCTTGATGCTGATTTAGCTCCAGAAGTCATTGTTGTATGATGACAGAATATAGATATTGTGTCCTATTTCTCTGCATTGAGGCCTATGGAGGCAGCCATTTTTATGGAGACCCAGATATAATAAAAGCCTGGAAGTGATCTTTTATCTTTTTAATAAAGAAATATTTATTCACTGATAATTTAAAACTCATTAAATACTTTGGAGTAATTTTTACTGAGAAATATTTTTCCTGGCTGTTCTAGACACACCTTTGGGTGGAGCTATCCACAGGACACACCCCTTTAGTAAAAGACACACCCCTTTGGTAGTATAGGACACATCCGTGTGGTGCAGCGCCTTGATAGTGCTATCACAATCTCCCCGATATTAGTTTGCAAAAGTTGGCAACCATGTGATAAATACACATAACAATCAACATAACATCAATAACAAAGCCAAGAACTGAAGGGACAGAAAACAAGAAACAGCCCACAGGGATCTAGACAGCCTGGAATTACTGACAGGTATGTGAGGCTCTGTCACAGGTGGAACCAATAGCTGCAGCAGGAGTTACAGTACATTAACTGCTGAGGTGTTGGACATCAGCAAACAGGCTACAGCAATCCTGCTGGCAGAAAGGTGCACTGCACCTACTCCAGAGTCCACACATTTTTCGTGGTGGCCCTGCAGAGAGGGATCTGGCCATGAGAGCTCACAGTGTAGAACCCAGAGGCAGAATTAGTGAGTTGTGGGCCCAGATGCAAAAAATATGCTGCAGCCCGATGATATCCCAGGTATCCTGATGGGGAGTTTCGGCGACACGGTGATGGCGGCTGTGGGCCCTTGTATTATCAGTAGTTCCGTCTCTGGGAGAGCAGGTCTATCTTCAGCTCTCCAGGTGTTGTGCAACTTGAACTACTTCTGTACGTTATAGTGGCTTCTATGCAGTGTTCAGTATCTGCTGGAAGAGTCGCCCAATAAAACACTTGTCTGGATTCTGAAGAGAGTTTGAGCTGAAGCGTATAGGGAATGTATTGAGTTTGCTGTGTACATTGCGCTGCTTTGACATGCAAATCTATAACAGAACGCCATTCACGTTGTTCAGTCAGGAGTTGCACAGTGCTTACAAAATTCCGCTGCAGACAGATTACTAATACATAAATGACTGCAGAGCAAATTGCCCTCGTCCTGGACAGTCATTTATATCATCTTCCATGGAGGTTCCGGGATCTTGCTGGTGGCTGGCTGCAAAGATTTAATACCTTGATGTTACAAGCAGAATAAACCCATTTCCCAGAATCCATAAAAGAGACGCTCCATGCCGCTACTAGAAATATATGTGGAAAACGATGGCTCCTAATCAGAAACTCTAGCTCCTTTTTTTGGGGTGTTTTTTTATGAGGGACGGTCAGCTTTATCCCCAGCTTCTTGAAGCCTAAAGGTCTTAAAGGATCGGTGAAGGGCTGAGCCAGGAGGAAGGAGACCCTTCAACACCAAGGGATATTTTTTGTCCTGGATTCACCATAAGATTCCACCATGCAGCAAATTTTCTGCCCCCTCTCCTGATTGGTTACAGTTGCAACAGCGACAAATGCCACATCGCAATGATACAACTAGCACAGCAGCATCATTTGTTATAGGTTAAAAATCTAATATCGTTATAGCTGCAGGAAGGAGGTGCTGACAGCTACAAATCCACAATATGTATAAAGGCCTTGTGACCTTGTTCTCCATCTTGCTCCTGTGTCTTTACCTACTGATATTCTCCATCTGTCCCTCTTCTTTGTGTCTTGTACCACAACCACTGTAGCTGCACCATTCGGAGGTAATAATCTCCTTATTACTGTATAGGGTTGGGGTTAGGGATTCTGTTATACCAATGAACAGTCGGGTTTTGAGATGGGGAAAGTCGGTCCGTTAAAATGGTCGTCGTTTAGTGATTGCAGGGTAACCGTAGATTTCTGACCATTGCTGTCCCTTACCCCTCCCCCAGGGGGGGAGGACCGATGCGGACGATGTGAGTAGCATAGAGGGCCGAGGGGCACCTAAAACACTCAATGGGTGGAATATCAATATGCCGTCATTTCTCCACAGCACTTCTTCCTAACCCCACAGGATCATCCTGCATGAAACTCGCTTGAAAATGGAAGTGACGGAACAGCAACAGCTGCAATCACCTTAAAAATAGACCTTTGTATTAAACCCCGTGTTCAGAGAACCGTTTTTGTGTGAAGTTCCATGCGTATTTTTACGATCCGATGAACTGCGCATGCGTGGTAACTAAATTTACGCTATCTACGTTGATTTTACGGATGGAAGTCCATTAGGCACGGACTTGTGAATCGCACGTGAGGGGCGTGGCTATAATCCGTCCAGAGACAGGTACGTGAAAAGTGGGTGAGGGGAGGCATTTAAATGAGGGCGCGGTTAGTTAGATATGCACGTACGGAAATATTATGCGCACGTAAGCGCACATGTATAGATAGAGAGATGTCTGAGGGGCGTGTCAGGGGTGTTGCTTTGCAATGTCCGTGCGTATAATTGCGAACCTTTCGCTGACGGTTCTCTGAATACGGCCCTGTATTATATTATTGCCTTATAGAGTACATAGTATTCATTTTATATATTGACTGGACATATAGGACCGGGTCCAGTCTATGTATAGACTTCCAGGCTGATCAGCAGTTGTATGGATCACTGATCCGCACAGGCCTTAAAGTTGGTTTATTGCAGCTGAACTGTGGCCTGGGAGTGCCCCTCCCTCTGACATGCGGACTATAAGACCTTTGTGTGTACGGAACATGTGCAGAGTTCTGGATCAGCTCCATAGTAACTAAGTCTTTTGGGGTCACAACCAGACTTTTTCCCAACTTTCATGGAATTTCATGCTTTTATATAACTGAAAACCAATCGTGACACATTCAGAACGAAGCAGAACTAAAGGAGTATGATGACAGTGCGAAACATGCCACATGGGTATGTGAACACCCCCCCTCTATATAAGCCTAAGACACACCCACTCTGGCTGAGCTCAAGACACACCCTCTCTGGCTGAGCTCAAGACACATCCTCTCTGGCTGAGCCCAAGACACACCCCCACTGACTGAGCACAAGACACACACCCTCTGGCTGAGCCCAAGACACACCCACTCTGGCTGAGCTCAAGACACACCCACTCTGGCTGAGCTCAAGACACACCCTCTCTGGCTGAGCTCAAGACACAGCCTCTCTGGCTGAACCCAAGACACCCCCCCTCTGGCTGAGCACAAGACATACCCCCTCTGGCTGAGCACAAGACACACACCCTTTGCCTGAGCCCAAGACACACACCCTCTACCTGAGCCCAAGACACAGCCCCTCTGGCTGAGAACAAGACACAGCCCCTCTGGCTGAGCACAAGACACATCCCTTTTGGCTGAGCACAAGACACACACCCTTTGACTGAGTACAAGACACACACCCTTTGACTGAGTACAAGACACAGCCCTTATGGCTGGGCTCAGATATACTCTGGACAGAGGGGCATAGTTGAGTTCAGATGGAGCCACTACGTTTAAGTCTATTCATAACATAGATGTTTTCTGTGTCTACGTATTCATTCAGACTTCAAAACTTTAGCAAGTTTCTAAAACTTGAGCCAGAGATCTTCAGGCTGTTGGAGCACCTCTGTGCCAGGGAGAGTTTATAGATCCTGGATCTATCCAAATCTTTTGTTCTGATCACATGAAAAGTACAAGTCTACATCTGGCCCTTTGTTGTATGATAAAGCCTTTATACATCCAGCCTAAATGACTGTCTGCATCATTTGGAAACTCTCTACGTGTCTTGTAGTATCCAACTTTCCTCAACTGCAATCGTGAAGAGAAAGCTTCAGAATTATTATTATTAAGGGTTTTTTTGTAACAAAAGTCATTAACTACTGCACGGCTGGGTAACAGCCATTTATGACTTTATGTAATCTTTATATAATTGAAGACGTGTTGCTATAGAACCTAAGTGACCATAATTGCTATAATTATTAGACACAGTTTTACTGAACTTGAAAAATAATACGTAATACACTAATTTCACGCATGCTTAACTTTCCCAAAATCCCCCAAAATAACATAACAAAGAATGATGTTTCTGTCGTCTTTCAAGTAGCTCTACAATTGTATGAATAAACGTTATAAAGGACACTGTGTATCTCACATAATTATTCCTACACCTATTCGCTGATCAGTATTTTGAAGTGTTTAATGGGTTATTTCATGGGACATTTATATGGTACAATCCACAAACTGAATTGTGATTCTAAATGTGTAACTGAAGTTCCAGTTGTAACTTTTGCTGTTTTGGCTGCTGCTGAGCACAAAACACACCTTCTTTGGCTGAGTTCAAACACGCCTCCTCCTGCTGAGCACAAGATATATCTCCTCTAACTGAGTACAAGACATGCCTCCTCTTGCTGGGTACAAGACACACCTCCTCTGGCTGAGTACAAGACACACCTCCTCTGGCAGAGCACAAGACACGCCTCCTCTGGCTGAGTACAAGACACACCTCCTCTGGCGGAGCACAAGACACACCTCCTCTGGCAGAGCACAAGACACGCCTCCTCTGGATGAGGACAAAACACATAAATTTGAAAGGAGGCATGTCCTGAGCTCAGATGACAGAAGCCTCTCCTATTCTCAGCCAGAGGAGGAATGTCCTATGCTCAGCCAGAGGAGGAATGTCCTGTGCTGAGCCAGAGGAGGTGTATCTTGTACTCAGCCAGAGGAGGAATGTCCTGTGCTCAGCCAGAGGAAAAATGTCCTGTGCTCAACTAGAGGAGCACAAGACACGCCTCCTCT
>WWET01003385.1:95614-117643 GCA_011038615.1 Limnodynastes dumerilii
CAAGCAGGACTGGATCAAGCAGGACTGGGTCAAGCAGGACTGGATCAAGCAGGACTGGGTCAAGCAGGACTGGATCAAGCAGGACTGGGTCAAGCAGGACTGGATCAAGCAGGACTGGGTCAAGCAGGACTGGATCAAGCAGGACTGGGTCAAGCAGGACTGGATCAAGCAGGACTGGGTCAAGCAGGACTGGATCAAGCAGGACTGGGTCAAGCAGGACTGGATCAAGCAGGACTGGATCAAGCAGGAGCACGATGCGGGAGTACCAGGCACCTAGAGGACCTAGTTGTTCTGGCAACGTTGGAACAGTGTGCAGGGTTTAAATAGTGCGCCCTGCGCACTGATTGGCTGGAGGACCGGAGAACACTGAGCTCATTGGAGAAGCGCTGTCATGTGACCAGTCCAAGATGGCCGCGCCCATGGATCAGAGCACCACCGCGCTTTGCCGCCAGAATCCACGTGGAGAACGCCGCGTCCAGACTGGTGAGTATGCCTGAGGCTGTCACTGTTTCAGTGACAGTCTCCGACGGCTGCGAGGACCCGTGCGCCGGGAGAATGGTACAGACAGGGAACCAGGGCACAGGTAAGTGCGGCGTCTGCCGCGGTTTGTGATACGATCATTGCATAGTCCGGGCACCGAGCCACGAAGATTAATATTATTATCATTATAACTTTCCAAACTTTTAATAGCACTATTAAGGTGGCTGCATAAAGCAGAGCAGAGACGACTGTGTCAGAGTGAAGAGCAGGGGATGTTCTATTACACCTTTCAAGGACTTATAAACATGTGATTTAGTAATCAGCTAAAAGAAAATCATTACACGAAGAGTTCATAACTGATAGAAACCTTTCTTCTATAGCAATAACTGGAAAAGTAAGCCAGCATTTACACCAGAGATGACGAATGGCCGTACTCAGAGATCCGTTTTTTAAAAGTACGCAATTATACGCACGAACGCAGCAAGGAAACTCCCACCAACAACCCCCGGACGTGCTGTCGGTGACTTACGAGTCCCTAGATCACTCTGTTCTTTCCGTGTGTACTTACGTGCGTATATGTGCTCCATCCGTGCGATTCTGGATAACCGCGTCTCCCTGCGTTCATTGAAATGCCTTCCCCCACCCACTTTTATGTAGATTTTCCCGTACATCTGATTCCCGTGCGTATGTCCCCAAGTGTGATTCACATGTACGTCCGTTAGGCACGTCCGTGTGAATAGTTAACGTAAATAGCGTTACTGGGGTGCGGTTAGCCGCTACGATGGGGTGTGGTTAGCCGCTATGATGGGGTGTGGTTAGCCGATATGATGGGGTGTGGTTAGCCGATATGATGAGGTGTGGTTAGTCACTATGATGGGGTGTGGTTAGCCGATATAATGGGGTGTGGTTAGTCGCTATGATGGGGTGTGATTAGCCGCTATGATGGGGTGTGATTAGCCGCACGATGGGGTGTGATTAGCCGCTATGATGGGGTGTGATTAGCCGCTACGATGGGGTGTGATTAGCCGCTACGATGAGGTGTGATTAGCCACTATGATGGGCTATTTTGCGACACACCAACTTGCAGCTGAACAGCAACAATTGCCCAACATGGAAGAATGAAAACTGTCCATTCAAATCTTTAGCCATCGATCACGACTTCAGGACCTTTCTCTGTTCTCATCACAATGTCATGGACCCTGAATTCAGTCCCCCAACCTGTGAGTCGCCAGTTGGATTGAGGATGTTTTGCATTTGGAGCATCCCAACCGGAACTCACTGTGACCCCTCCTAACATAACAATTCCTTCATCTTCCAACACAGTGGCTGGGATGTGACTGCAGCTGGAAGATGCTAATATTGAGTGCACACTACATAACCCTCTGGGTCCTGACTGAGTGGTAGATAGGCTGGGGTGTAGGGTGTTATATTTGTGCCCTGCTTTTACTACCCCAACTAACACACCTCACAAACAACTGCCCCACACCCCAATGGCATCACTAGGGTTGGTATCACCCTCTGTGGCAACTCATGGGGTCACCCATATCCCTTATGCGTGTCTTCATTCCATTGTATGTCTCCAGTCATCCCTTTTTTTCCCTTGTATGTCTCCAGTCATCCCTTTTCCACCCTTGTATGTCTCCAGTCCCCCTTTGTATATATCAAGTCACCCCTTCTCCCCATTGTATGTCTGCAGTCTTCCATTCACCCTTTCTTCCAGGCAACCCCTCACCCCTTGTATGTCTTCACCCATCCCTTCTCCGTCTTGTGTGTCTCCAGCCATCCTACCGTATCTTTGTTGTTGTACTGGAATCTCTATGCTGCACACTATCTGCTTAATGAATGATGGCAGGTTCTTACGTGACCTCTACGTAGTGCAATCACTCAGTGCACCCTTTAACTCTGGCACACTGTGCTGTTGCACTGCATAAAGGTAACTAAGAGACATTGGCCACTGTCATCCCCTCTGAGGTTGTCACCCGGTGCCATCCACACCGCTCTAGTTACACCACTGCCACATCTACTCGGTGCCCATTCTCTCCCCATTCCTTTAGTGCCCTAGTTTTATTAGCTAGCACACTCTCTCCTGACCAAGGCGCTACTAAACCTTTATTTCCGCTGCCGATATTCTTTTGTCTGTATTTTATGTCCCCTGTTTCATAAACGTCCTGACAAACTCAAAGTGAAGATAAGAAAATGTATTTTTCCTGTGGAATAAGGAGACCGGATTACAGAACAGACCACTAGGCACGGAAACAAGTATAAAGTCTTGCAAAATAATTATTCCTGTTAATTTATTCTCTGTTATCCCAATTAGGCGAATGCAGAGGGGAAATCCATTCTTCTGCTTCTCTTACCGCTTACCATAGCCCGTTATTGTAAGATAAAATTGCCTTCACTTCCCCTGTGTTCGTCTCGTGTCCTGATTTCAGACACAAATAACGAACGTGCCACAAGTCTGCTGTGCCAGCAAAGACAAGCGTCATTTACAGAGGAGAGCTTAACAAGGAGCCGAGAATATTGACTTAAGCGTTCACTTCCCATCCCCAGAACAATCTCTCCCACAGTCATTTTTCTATTACAGCAGTCAGCAAGCACATAAAGTTATTTAGAAAAAGAATCTATGTGCTCTATAGTGATATTACCGCAAGGAAATGCGTTTTATGGCTGCCGCCTGATCGTGTTAGGTTTTACCCAGGTAAGCAGATTTTTCTGAGTGATTGCAACAATCCGTCAACGGACTATGCTCTCCTCCAGCCCTTTCATTGCCAATCAAATGCCGTATTAATAGTAGTCAATAAAGTGGTAGCTGAAACATTATGGGCCGTATTCAAACCTAAGAAGCTTCTGCTTCCAAGGTGCGGAGATTTGCGAAATGACCTACTACACATGCGTAGATTGCCTCTTAGAGACCGCATGGAGTAGTCAGTAAGAAAGAGGCGACGTAATGTCACCTTGGGGAGTGTTCAGGTAGAAGTGGGAGGGGAGAGGGATGTAGATTAGCCAGGAAGGGCGGGGGGAGGTCGGGGGGAGGTATTGTCCGTGCGTAGTTACCTTCTTGAGAAGGAAACCCCACACGGTAAGATAAGTGACATAAGGGGCCTGATGCAGAGCTACGATGTTACACTGAGCGCTGTAGCGCTCAGCGTAACATCACGGGAGGGGGAGGGATGTAGATTAGCCAGGGAGGGAGGCCGGGGGTGGGCAGGGAGAGGTATTGTCCATGCGTAGTTACCTTCTTGAGAAGGAAACCCCACACGGTAAGATAAAGTAGCCCTATGGGCACTCCTAAGTTCCATAAGGTATCTAAAAACAGGGGGCTGCATCAGTGAGTTAGGTGAAGATCTGTCCACAGCTTACTCACTCTTAGGTGTGAACACGGTCCATGGTCACAGTGAAGAGCAGTCACAGTGATGAGCGCGCAGTCACACTGAAAAGCACGCAGTCACACTGAAAAGCACGCAGTCACACTGAAGAGCACACAGTCACACTGGAGAGCACGCAGTCACACTGAAAAGCACGCAGTCACACTGAAGAGCACGCAGTCACACTGAAGAGCACACAGTCACACTGGAGAGCACGCAGTCACACTGGAGAGCACGCAGTCACACTGGAGAGCACGCAGTCACACTGAAGAGCACGCAGTCACACCAGATAGCGAGCAGTCACACTGGAGACCGTGAAGTCACACTGGAAAGCGCGCAGTCACACTGAAGAGCACGCAGTCACACTGAAGAGGGCGCAGTCACACTGAACAGCACGCAGTCACACTGAACAGCACGCAGTCACACTGAACAGCACGCAGTCACACTGGAGACCATGCAGTCACACTGAAGAGTGCGCAGTCACACTGAAGAGCACGCACTCACACTGATGAGCGTGCACTCACACTGATGAGCGTGCAGTCACACTGATGAGCGTGCAGTCACACTGATGAGCGCGCAGTCACACTGATGAGCGCGCAGTCACACTGATGAGCGCGCAGTCACACTGGAGAGCACGCAGTCACACTGGAGAGCACGCAGTCACACTGAAGAGCACACAGTCACACTGGATAGCGAGCAGTCACACTGAAGAGCACGCAGTCACACTGAAAAGCACGCAGTCACACTGAAAAGCACGCAGTCACACTGAAGAGCACGCAGTCACAATGGAGAGCACGCAGTTACACTGAAAAGCACGCAGTCACACTGGAGAGCGCGCCGGCCGATTCAGATCACAGCGCAACTCCAGCTGCGGCATCTGGCGTTCTGAGGGGCATGTTTAGGGAGGTAAGGGGTGGAGGGATGTAGTCAATGTACAGTAAGGAGTGGGGTCCAAGCAAATGCCCACAATCCAGAGCCGAACACAGACGTAACAAAAGGCTGTTTACAGAAAAACACTTGCACCAGCTGTTTTAGTCCAGAGGGTGACCTTCCGCGGCCAATTTTTGACCTGTGTGTTAGGATGTGAGACTCTGAACACATGACAAAGGGTCAGAGGTTATTGATGATGTGCTGTGGATACAGTATACGATACAATGTGTGTTCCTGGTGTATATTTCCGATGGAACTTGAGGGTAGGTAAATAAAAGACAACACAAGACAATTCTCAAACTATAAAGCAGCCATGCACTGAGCGATAATCTTTCCAATATGGCGGTCAGACAGGAAGGAGCCTGCTATGGGGTGTGGGTCGCCGGTGAGAATGTCCCTTTTTCAAAAAGCCCGTTCTCTCCCAATCACCTCCAAACTGGCTGGGAAATCAATTGCTTTTACCTCAAAGAGACAAAGCATCCCTGCCACACCGAAGACACTGGTGAGTATCAATCTATTCCCAACCCTTACCCTAATCCTTACCCTAACCCTCCACTTTCCACTACCCTAACCTTCCCTTCCCCAAAGCCTCACCATAAGACTCCCCTCCCCACAGCTTAACCCTAAGACTCCCCTTCCCCACAGCCTGACCCTAAGACTCCTGTCCTCGCAGCCTAACCCTAAGACTCCCCTCCCCGCAGCCTAACCGTAAGACTCCCCTTCCCACAGTCTAACCCTAATACTCCCCTTCCCCACAGCCTGACCCTAATACTCCCCTTCCCCACAGCCTGACCCTAAGACTCCTGTCCTCGGAGCCTGACCCTAAGACTCCTCTCCCCACATTCAAACCCTAAGACTCCCCTCCACGCAGCATGACCCTAAGAATCCCTTTCCCACAACCTAACCCAAAGACTCCCCTCCCCACAGCCTGACCCTAAGACTCCCCTCCCCACAGCCTAAACCTAAGACTCCCTTCCCCAAAGCCTGACCCTAGACTTCCCACTAGTTTGTGCGAATTAGCTTTCTGCTGTCTCTATTTCTAAAAAAGCTATTTCATAGCGGTAAATCCCACCAATAGCAGTACACCCTACCATACATGCAGCAGCGTAATTTATAACCAAAATAGAGTGGAAAGCATTCATTATTTATATGATTGGACCAAAATTAGAAACAGGAATGTTTCCTTTTACACTGGTTATGGAGAGTTCAATAATAATATTTATAGCTACATTTTATTTCATAAGTTTATTCGTTAAGAACAAATTCAAGCAACATTCCCTGATTCCGATTAGACTATGTCATACTGACGAACACGAGGACTGACATTAGTGATAAGAGCAACCTGTCAGCACCTGCTCATTACTGGACTAATTGGTGGAAGATAACAGACATGTTTTTCTTCTGATGAAAACTATTTATAATAAGTTGACTTGTGTAGCGATGTATGATTGTATGGGTAGAACAATATTAAATAGGAATTTATAAGGTGTGTCCCTGTTTATGAAAGGACAAACTGTTAATGAGTTCTGAACATTCCAACTATTTTTAAAGGTTACTGAGGAGACTTTAAGTTGACAGTAAAGTTGTCCTCAAAATATAATGTTAGCTGGGGCAACCGTATTTAGCCATCCGACTACTCCGCTCAGCCTCATGCTCAGTATTTTGGCATCCCAACTGTTTCCTAGCAGACTCCCCGCCGCGCAGCCTGTCCCTAAGACTCCCCTCCCTGTAGCCTGACCCTAAGACTCCCCTCCCTGCAGCCTAACCCTAAGTCTTCCCTACCTGTAGGCTGACCCTAACACTCCCTTCTCCGTAACCTGACCCTAAGACTCCCCATAGGCTCCCCTGTAATACTCTCCTGTCAGGTCCAATGCGGCAAGTCGGCCTTTTCGAAAAAGAGACAGAGGAATATTAGCTTTCGACTCTCTCTATTTCTAAAAGTACTTTATCTTGCCGGCCGCTCCCTCCGTCTGGTACGTGAGTGAATATGGTGACTGATCACTTGCCTATCCCAGCACCTGTTTCACCATGTGGATTGTTGTGCAGGAATAACCATAACACAACAAGCATCTCTGGAGGTGAAGATGCTGCTCCATAGATACACATTATAGACACACATTATAGACACACATTATAGACACACATTATACGCACACATTATACGCACACATTATACGCACACATTATACGCACACATTATAGGCACACATTATAGGCACACATTATAGGCACACATTATAGGCACACATTATACACACACATTATACACACACATTATACACACACATTATACACACACATTATACACACACATTATAGGCACACATTATACACACACATTATACACACACATTATAGACACACATTATAGACACACATTATAGACACACATTATACACACACATTATAGACACACATCATAGACACACATTGCTTCTATCACTATGGGTAGCAGATCCCTGGAATACCTCTGATATTGCTGCCGCAGCACTCAACGGCGTTTCTGGCAGGTGAACACATTTTATTTAATGTATTTCTTGTTTGTTCGTCTTAAATAGGCTTTTTACAGCCGTCTGTTCCCTGCATAAACTTTCCTATTACTTCTCTCTGCTGAAGTATTTGTTGTCAGAGATTTTGCATTGTTGGTTTATGGTCTGTACCACAGTGAAGCTGATTTACACTCCACGTCCCATTCTCAGCTCCCAGGATGAATATTAATTTGCTGAACGATGGAACTTTACTTGGTCAAAAAACTATTAAAAGTAAATAGAATGCAGATTCCTGGTTTCACCTCTTTAAGTCATAATAATATACGAAAGGTAAACTATAAAAACTTTCTGGCAGTAAATGATAAACACATAAACATAAGATATTGGATGAAGTGAGAACTAGTCAGCTGTTCTTTATCGAGGGGCCTCCTATTGATGGGTATAGGAAGTGATGCACTTATTCATGTTCAGTGCAAATATGGTTCATTTAAAATCAAATCAGTTTCAAAGCTTTGTGACTGCAGAAAAATGAGACCGGAGAGGAAACATTCACGCCCAGGAGTCACACTTCAGATCTTATTATTTTGGCATTATTATGTGGTCCATTAGCCATCAAACCCCCAACCTTAGTCAGAGCCATGTAGGCCTGCGGTTGAAAACCATCGAGGGCCACATTATATAGTATAGTATAGTATAGTATAGTCCCTGACATAAATCCTTATACACTGCAGTGGGAGGCCTTGAGATCTACTGTGTGTGTGGGCCTATTTTCAAAGGGAGGCCTGGGGCTGACCTTTGTAATCGGTACACGTATACCTCACACAGAGTTATACTTACACCTGTTCTTTAGGTGTAAGCTCAATGTTCATTAACGTTGCGCATGATGCAATACGAGCACAGAAATGCAGATTGACTTGCCCATGTCCGCTTCTCTGTGCTCCGCACTAGTGCTTCGGGGGTATCTATTATACTGCATTAAAATGAGACTGTGGGGGTGTGGTGCAGCTGTGAGCGCTGCGGCAGCCATGTTTCCCTCCCTCCCTTCCTACTGAAATCCTGCAACAGCTCAGGGCTGATAAGTAGCTATAAGACACAGGAAATTTTCATTCAGTAAAACCCCTTTTCTTCCCAAAATCACAGCCCTACACATCAATAAACCACAAGTATTGAAGAATAACACACAAATACATACACCCCACTATAAAGACGCCATAGCAGCGTATTGTCCCAGGAATATGTCATTATATACATTATCATTTATAACGATCCCCTTACACATGTTAATTTTATTTATGTTTATACTCTTTATTATAATGAAACATTAACATTTTAACAATGAATTATTATATAAAGAATATACTATGAATCATACAACATGTACAGGCAGCTGTATTACACCTTCAGACTGGTTTCCTATAAACATCCGTTTCTACATTACAAAAGCTGTTCATTATCAGTACACATACACGGGTTACTGGTGTCAGAACTCTGGCTAATGGACTGTATTCGCACCTATGAGTGAGTTAGACAGAACCGCACCTAACTCGCCCCCGTTTCTAGGTACCTTAATGGCACTTTAGAGTGGCACAGGGCACCTTATCTTACCATAGGGAGTTTCCGTCTTAAGAAGTACATGGCCTCCCCCCCCCCCCCCGCTACTCTAAACCCCCCCCCCCCATCTATGCACCTCTGTGTCTATGCACCTCTATGTCTATGCACCTCTGTGTCTATGCACCTCTATGTCTATGCACCTCTGTGTCTATGCACCTCTATGTCTATGCACCTCTGTGTCTATGCACCTCTATGTCTATGCACCTCTGTGTCTATGCACCTCTATGTCTATGCACCTCTGTGTCTATGCACCTCTATGTCTATGCACCTCTGTGTCTATGCACCTCTATGTCTATGCACCTCTGTGTCTATGCACCTCTATGTCTATGCACCTCTGTGTCTATGCACCTCTATGTCTATGCACCTCTGTGTCTATGCACCTCTATGTCTATGCACCTCTGTGTCTATGCACCTCTATGTCTATGCACCTCTGTGTCTATGCACCTCTATGTCTATGCACCTCTGTGTCTATGCACCTCTATGTCTATGCACCTCTGTGTCTATGCACCTCTATGTCTATGCACCTCTGTGTCTATGCACCTCTATGTCTATGCACCTCTGTGTCTATGCACCTCTATGTCTATGCACCTCTGTGTCTATGCACCTCTATGTCTATGCACCTCTGTGTCTATGCACCTCTATGTCTATGCACCTCTGTGTCTATGCACCTCTATGTCTATGCACCTCTGTGTCTATGCACCTCTATGTCTATGCACCTCTGTGTCTATGCACCTCTATGTCTATGCACCTCTGTGTCTATGCACCTCTATGTCTATGCACCTCTGTGTCTATGCACCTCTATGTCTATGCACCTCTGTGTCTATGCACCTCTATGTCTATGCACCTCTGTGTCTATGCACCTCTATGTCTATGCACCTCTGTGTCTATGCACCTCTATGTCTATGCACCTCTGTGTCTATGCACCTCTATGTCTATGCACCTCTGTGTCTATGCACCTCTATGTCTATGCACCTCTGTGTCTATGCACCTCTATGTCTATGCACCTCTGTGTCTATGCACCTCTATGTCTATGCACCTCTGTGTCTATGCACCTCTATGTCTATGCACCTCTGTGTCTATGCACCTCTATGTCTATGCACCTCTGTGTCTATGCACCTCTATGTCTATGCACCTCTGTGTCTATGCACCTCTATGTCTATGCACCTCTGTGTCTATGCACCTCTATGTCTATGCACCTCTGTGTCTATGCACCTCTATGTCTATGCACCTCTGTGTCTATGCACCTCTATGTCTATGCACCTCTGTGTCTATGCACCTCTATGTCTATGCACCTCTGTGTCTATGCACCTCTATGTCTATGCACCTCTGTGTCTATGCACCTCTATGTCTATGCACCTCTGTGTCTATGCACCTCTATGTCTATGCACCTCTGTGTCTATGCACCTCTATGTCTATGCACCTCTGTGTCTATGCACCTCTATGTCTATGCACCTCTGTGTCTATGCACCTCTATGTCTATGCACCTCTGTGTCTATGCACCTCTATGTCTATGCACCTCTGTGTCTATGCACCTCTATGTCTATGCACCTCTGTGTCTATGCACCTCTATGTCTATGCACCTCTGTGTCTATGCACCTCTATGTCTATGCACCTCTGTGTCTATGCACCTCTATGTCTATGCACCTCTGTGTCTATGCACCTCTATGTCTATGCACCTCTGTGTCTATGCACCTCTATGTCTATGCACCTCTGTGTCTATGCACCTCTATGTCTATGCACCTCTGTGTCTATGCACCTCTATGTCTATGCACCTCTGTGTCTATGCACCTCTATGTCTATGCACCTCTGTGTCTATGCACCTCTATGTCTATGCACCTCTGTGTCTATGCACCTCTATGTCTATGCACCTCTGTGTCTATGCACCTCTATGTCTATGCACCTCTGTGTCTATGCACCTCTGTGTCTATGCACCTCTATGTCTATGCACCTCTAGGTCTATGCACCTCTAGGTCTATGCACCTCTAGGTCTATGCACCTCTAGGTCTATGCACCTCTTTGTCTATGCACCTCTGTGTCTATGCACCTCTGTGTCTGTGCACCTCTATGTCTGTACACCTCTATGTCTGTACACCTCTATGTCTATGCACCTCTATGTCTATGCGCCTCTATGTCTATGCGCCTCTGTGTCTATGCGCCTCTGTGTCTATGCGCCTCTGTGTCTATACGCCTCTGTGTCTGTACGCCTCTATGTCTGTACGCCTCTATGTCTGTACGCCTCTATGTCTGTACGCCTCTAAGTCTATACGCCTCTATGTCTATACGCCTCTATGTCTATACGCCTATATGTCTATACACCTATATGTCTATACACCTAAGCCGAAGATTCTTAGGTGTTAATGCAGCCCAATATCAGAACTCTTGGTAGCTTTAGATCTCTGCATAGTGTCAGTTCTCTGGAGAGCGTCACATCTCTGGATAATGTCAGTGTTCTGGATAATGTCAGATCTTTGGATAGTGTCATATCTCTGGAGAGTGTCACATCTCTGGAGAGTGTCAGATCTCTGGAGAGCGTCAGATCTCTGGAGAGCGTCAGATCTCTGCATAGTGTCACATCTCTGAATAATGTCACATCTCTGAATAATGTCACATCTCTGGATAGTGTCAGATCTCTGCATAGTGTCAGATCTCTGCATAGTGTTACATCTCTGGTTAATGTCACATCTTTGTAAAGTGTCATATCTCTGGATAGTGTCAGATCTGTGGCTAGTGTCAGATCTGTGGCTAGTGTCAGTGTTCTGCAGAGTGTCAGATCTCTGGAGAGTGTCAGTGTTCTGGAAGTGTCACATCTCTGGATAGTGTCACATCTCTGGATAGTGTCACATCTCTGGATAGTGTCAGATCTCTGGACAAGCTGGATAGTCGGTGAGACCTGTATAGACATTACTAGCTGTACATTGTGAGGACTATAGTCACACAAAGGCCTACTAGTCCCATCAATATTTCATGTCACGATGACCAGGTCCATCACAACACACCTGGTGGAGCTGAAGATTATGGGCTCAAAGCAACGTCTAGGTTCATATAAACAGTAACACAAGAGGCCTTTCATACACCTGTTTATATCAGCCTACAAATGGATGTGAGATTACACCCGCCCGTCTCATGCAGGTGCCAGGCTGTGTATGATCCATATCTCTGTTTACACTGCTGATAGATTAGGGAGCAGCTCTGTTACAGATCATCACTGTCTGCCTCTGTAATATGCCACATAACGGGAGATGAAATGCTTGGAATATGCTGACAAATGGGAAACAGATCGACACATTTTCTGTACCCTCTGTATAACAGCACCCGCTGTAATCTGTCAGAGCAGTCACAGAAACAGGACGCGACACAAACATTTGCTGAACCTCTGTGGGTTTCTCTTGGATGGTGGGCGCTGTGCCCACACGCTGCTTCTTCCCAGCTGCTTGTGAATATGAGCCAACGTATAGTAATTACATTTCCAACCAGGGGCAGACATAGAGACCTTATAGGTATTTTTGGATGGGGTCAGGTGATGTGCCACACTGCTATCTCCCCTCCCCTTAAGGTCTCTGCTCTGCTCCTAAATAATCAGGACAGGGGGCCTCTATTGCGCATGCACCATTATGTGCATGTGCAGAAGCTCCACTAAGCAGAGCAGAGGATCATTGCTGGACCCCTTCCTAACAGGGCAGGTAGCTACCTCTAGGCAACTGACCCTACCGGCCCTTCAGTCAGGAAACCTGAGGACTTGAAGGAAAAGAAAAAAGCGATATCAACTCAGAATGTGTTTATGGCTAAAATGAAGAGTAACCAAAGAAGTCTAGGCAAACATCTCAACCATCAAAATAGGGATTGCCAGCCCTATAAAATAGAAACAACAGACAAGAGATAATGATGGTAGGGTTTGCACAAGAACATCAGAAATTACAAATTTATTAAAATAAACACATAAAAAATTTGTAAAAACAAACAACAAGCTTGTAGGAAATACCTATTTGAAATGACAATTAACCCTGCAGGGATTTGGAAGTAATCAAACTAAGGTATATAATAGTGGGTATGGTGCACTCAAATTGTATCCAAAAGCCTATAGATATGGTGAGATCAAATTCAGTTATTGGAGTCAGCAAACAGTACTGTGGAGAGGTATATATCCATTCTTGTTCCCAACTATTTATAAAGGAAGATATGGTCAGAGAATTTGTCCATCTCACGTATGATATATGAACCCAGCTTAATGGGGCAGAAATAAATGAAACTTCAGCAAATATTGTAAATCCTCCCCACGATAAAACACCTCCCAAATATTTATTCTTATAAACATTATTATACGTAATATTGAATGTAAATAAATATTTTGTAACATAAGAAAAGTATGAATTTGGTAAATAAATAACTGCATTGCGGAACGCGTCCATAGATTACAGCAATGCTGGTAGGGAAGTTTCAGCAGCTGTAGTCTGAAAGATAACATACGATGAGGAGAGGACATTATTAGACATATACATGGTCTCTCTTTACTGCAAGACATGAGAAATATGCCAGAACGTCAAGGCTCGCACGGAACCTTTCATTTCAGTCACCGAGAGCACTGTCTAGAAATAATGGGGGAAGTTTCTCTAACGACCCACAACTTTCTTCCCACTGAATGGCGCCACGTATAATGTGTGTGTTACAGTCTCTCGCCTATTAGTGCAGAGCAATGTAATCAGGAGATGAGAACGTTTCACAAAATCTACCACAAAAATGAGTAAAAATGTTAAAAGATAATTAGATTTAGGAGTATTTCAGGAAGCTTATTGACAATTGCTTGTTATAATATTGAACCGGATTTAGACTCTCGCAAAATGGAGGATTTTCATCGCAAAGATCAGAAAAGAACCCATATTGTAGGCAGACAATCCTCTGGAGATCATGGGCATCAAAACCACTGGAGGAAGGGCAAGGGGGTGATTCACCCTCCCCCCAAATGTGAAAGGTGCACTGCTGACTGCTGAGCAAGTAGCCGCCCCCCTGACATAAAACAGACCCTCCGACATGACCCGTTCCATTAGGTACAATTGAATCCGCTCCTGAGCTTCCAACTGTGTCTTACCTGGTGGAAAACATTTGCCTCTTCAACAAAAGTGGTCGCCATAGTAACTGACAGTTGGAAACTAAGGAACATTTGTACCTAACGGAATGGGTCATGTTGGAGGGTCTGCATAAAATGCTTTGTTGCCCCTGCACGGGATATGGGATTTCCGTTCAGTACTGTAGGCAAAACCCCTGAATATTGTCGATCAGTAAATCCATCCTTTAATACTTATCAGAAGGCTGCGTTCATCTCTATATACAGGCACTGAGGCCTCCACCAATGACCTTTCTGCATGTAGTAATGTAGGTTTTGTGATTGTGCCAAATATTGTCTGATTCACTTGTGCCCTGTACGGTTCCTTTAAGTAACAAAGGGCCTGATCCAGACTTAAGGTCATCATTACTAAGCATAAAGCCCTCCCCCGTGTACTTCCCTCGCACGCACGTAATCTGATTTACATGTTCAGAACCTTCCTTAACCTTTCCTAGCGTAAGTACTGACGTACTTAATGGCTTTACGTACGTGACGGCCTAACCCCGCCCAAACTGTCTAATTTAAATACCTCTCTCCGCCTCCAAAGCGTTATTACAGGTGTCGTATTGATGTCCCACCCCTTTGTTCTTAGTTACGCTGATGGTACGTACATTCAGCGTTATTTGGCGCAACATCTGCCGTGCGCATGCGCAGTAAATACAAATGGGTGATTTTACGTCATCGGCTAGCGTAAATGCGCTAATGTACCTAGCTCAGGATCTGGCCCATTGTCACAAATGACAGAATTAAAAAAATAAAGGTCTGCTACCAAATGTAAGAGAATGACCTGTATCAGTAATTGGGGGCTCTGCTGTTGTGACACCAGAAAGTGCATCCTCAGCCTTCCCACATTTCCATCTGTGAAATAAGTGCTCTCCGGGACACTGAGCAGAACACATCGTCCGTCCCATAATGAGAGAGACGGCATTTATCCCTCACAGCTGAGGATTCTTCCCCGTCTTTGAAGTACTTTAATGGGGAATTTTGCTGATCAAAACATCTTTTTTAACAACAAAGTGGCAGACTTTTGGAAACCTATGACTCATGGACGCCATAAATTGAAGAAAAATACGCCGCGGCGGGTTCTTCTGTCCTGACGGCAGGTAATATTTGTAATAAAGTTAGAAATATAAAGAATACTATACACTTTCGTATATACTTTTCCATTTTGTAGGTGTTCTTGTAAAAATATTGTAATCTATGTGAAAAAAAAAATACCAGTAAAAAGAAAATTTTCAAAAGAAAATGTCTTTGTTCTTTTTTTATAAGTAAAGTCAGCTGCACAGGAAGGAGACACAGGAAGGATACACGGACATGATACACAGGAAGGAGACACAGAAAGGATACACAGGAAAGATACACAGGAAGGATACACAGGAACGATACACAGGAAAGATAAACAGGAAGGATACAAAGGAAGGATACACAGGAAAGATAAACAGGAAGGATACACAGGAAAGATACAAAGGAAGGATACACAGGAAAGATACAAAGGAAGGATACACAGGGAAGATACTCAGGAAGGATATACAGGAAGGATACACAGACAGAATGTACAGGAAGGATGCACAGGAAGGATAGACAGGAAGAATACACAGGAAGGATACACAGGAAATATACACGGGAAGGACACACAGGAAGGATACATTCTGTAGTTTTATCTTGTTGATCAATAATCCTTATTGTACTATGGTCAGGTGATACAACTGTGTACCGCAGACCCTCCACACCACCCCGGACAGGTGAATATTACAGGGGAGTCTATGGGAGTTTAAGGGTTAGGTTGCGGGAAGGGGAGTCTTAGGGTAAAGCTGAGGGTAGGGATGTCTTCGAGTCAGGCTGCAGGGAAGGAAGTCTTAGAGTCAGGCTGCCGGAAGGGGAGTCTTAGGGTAAGGCTGTGGGGAGGGGTCTTAGGGTTAGGCTGCTGTGAAGGGATTCTTAGGGTCAGGGTGCAGGGAGGGGAGTCTTAGAGTCAGACTGCAGGGAAGGAAGTCTTAGAATCAGGCTGCAGGGAGGGGAGTCTTAGGGTCAGGCTGTGGGGAGGGGTCTTAGGGTTAGGCTGCTGTGAAGGGATTCTTAGGGTCAGGCTGCAGGGAAGGGAGTCTTAGGGTCAGTCTGCAGGGAAGGGAGTCTTATGTTCGGGCTGTGGGGAGGGAAGGCTTAGGGTCAGGCTGCGGGGAGGGGAGTCTTGGGGTCAGGCTGTGGGGAGGGGGGTCAGAGGTGTGGTCAGATGGTACAGTGCTATGGGTAGGTGTCACACATACTATGGTCAGATGGTACAGTGCTATGGGTAGGTGTCACACATACTATGGTCAGATGGTACAGTGCTATGGGTAGGTGTCACACATACTATGGTCAGATGGTACAGTGCTATGGGTAGGTGTCACACATACTATGGTCAGATGGTACAGTGCTATGGGTAGGGTAGGTGTCTGCGATGGTCAGAGGGTACAGTGCTATGGGTAGGTGTCACACATACTATGGTCAGATGGTACAGTGCTATGGGTAGGTGTCACACATACTATGGTCAGATGGAACAGTGCTATGGGTAGGTGTCACACATACTATGGTCAGATGGTACAGTGCTATGGTTAGGTGTCACACATACTATGGTCAGATGGTACGGTGCTATGGGTAGGTGTCACACATACCATGGTCAGATAGTACAGTGCTATGGGTAGGTGTCACACATACTATGGTCAGATGGTACGGTGCTATGGGTAGGTGTCACACATACTATGGTCAGATGGTACAGTGCTTTGGGTAGGTGTCACACATACTATGGTCAGATGGTACAGTGCTATGGGTAGGTGTCACACATACTATGGTCAGATGGTACAGTGCTATGGGTAGGTGTCACAGATATTATGGTCAGCTGGTACAGTGCTATGGGTAGGTGTCACACATACTATGGTCAGATGGTACAGTGCTATGGGTAGGTGTCACACATACTATGGTCAGATGGTACGGTGCTATGGGTAGGTGTCACACATACTATGGTCAGATGGTACGGTGCTGTGCGTAGGTGTCACACATACTATGGTCAGATGGTACGGTGCTGTGCGTAGGTGTCACACATACTATGGTCAGATGGTACGGTGCTGTGCGTAGGTGTCACACATACTATGGTCAGATGGTACGGTGCTGTGCGTAGGTGTCACACATACTATGGTCAGATGGTACGGTGCTGTGCGTAGGTGTCACACATACTATGGTCAGATGGTACGGTGCTGTGCGTAGGTGTCACACATACTATGGTCAGATGGTACGGTGCTGTGGGTAGGTGTCACACATACTATGGTCAGATGGTACGGTGCTATGGGTAGGTGTCACACATACTATGGTCAGATGGTACGGTGCTATGGGTAGGTGTCACACATACTATGGTCAGATGGTACGGTGCTATGGGTAGGTGTCACACATACTATGGTCAGATGGTACGGTGCTATGGGTAGGTGTCACACATACTATGGTCAGATGGTACGGTGCTATGGGTAGGTGTCACACATACTATGGTCAGATGGTACGGTGCTGTGCGTAGGTGTCACACATACTATGGTCAGATGGTACGGTGCTGTGCGTAGGTGTCACACATACTATGGTCAGATGGTACGGTGCTGTGCGTAGGTGTCACACATACTATGGTCAGATGGTACGGTGCTGTGCGTAGGTGTCACACATACTATGGTCAGATGGTACGGTGCTGTGCGTAGGTGTCACACATACTATGGTCAGATGGTACGGTGCTGTGCGTAGGTGTCACACATACTATGGTCAGATGGTACGGTGCTGTGGGTAGGTGTCACACATACTATGGTCAGATGGTACGGTGCTATGGGTAGGTGTCACACATACTATGGTCAGATGGTACGGTGCTATGGGTAGGTGTCACACATACTATGGTCAGATGGTACGGTGCTATGGGTAGGTGTCACACATACTATGGTCAGATGGTACGGTGCTATGGGTAGGTGTCACACATACTATGGTCAGATGGTACGGTGCTATGGGTAGGTGTCACACATACTATGGTCAGATGGTACGGTGCTGTGCGTAGGTGTCACACATACTATGGTCAGATGGTACGGTGCTGTGCGTAGGTGTCACACATACTATGGTCAGATGGTACGGTGCTGTGCGTAGGTGTCACACATACTATGGTCAGATGGTACGGTGCTGTGCGTAGGTGTCACACATACTATGGTCAGATGGTACGGTGCTGTGCGTAGGTGTCACACATACTATGGTCAGATGGTACGGTGCTGTGCGTAGGTGTCACACATACTATGGTCAGATGGTACGGTGCTGTGGGTAGGTGTCACACATACTATGGTCAGATGGTACGGTGCTATGGGTAGGTGTCACACATACTATGGTCAGATGGTACGGTGCTATGGGTAGGTGTCACACATACTATGGTCAGATGGTACGGTGCTATGGGTAGGTGTCACACATACTATGGTCAGATGGTACGGTGCTATGGGTAGGTGTCACACAATAAAAGTTTTCTGTTTCCAAACACACTGACAGTTGGTAGACACCAAACCCTGCTCTCTTGGCTCATTTTCTGCTGATTATACTGATTACTAGAGATTTGGCCTGTTTTCCTGGCTCCTCGGGGATATGAATTGATTGATGTTCCTTCGTTATGAGACAACTAGCTGCATCCTCCATACATGAGTTACTCCAAATCTCTGGCAAAGTAAGTTCCAGCAGGAGTCCACAGACAGACATGCAGATAGATGCCCCGAGCACAAGACGTGTGATGCTAAATAAATAAATCACAGCTTTTGTTTAGCAGCAAAAAAGTTTTGTTGTAAGAAAAATATAAAAACTCGTCCAGCAAAACTTTTATGTGCATTGTCTCCAAACGGCAGCCTCTAATGACCCAACAGATCACTGAGACTACTGCTTTGTACTATATCCATTACTGGGTCAGTTCTATGCTTTTCAGACATGCATTTATATTATCAAGTGTAGATGCCTAGTTTTGGTATCTTATACCCCTTACCAGGGGCCTGGTCCTGGGTCTATAACCCGGGCGCATCCGTTTTACAATGTCAGGGCAGACCCGGAACCCAGAATTACAAAGGATCATTCCCTTCTTCTCCTATATGACAACACAGGACAATACAATACAACACAGGATTATTCCCTTCTTCTCCTATATGACAACACAGGACAATACAATACAACACAGAACAATACAACACAGGACAACACAATACAACACAGGATCATTCCTTTAACCTATATGACAACACAGGACAATACAATACAACACAGGATCATTCCCTTCTTCTATGAAAATAGAGGACAATACAATACAACACAGGATCATTCCCTTCTATATGACAACAGAGGACAATACAATACAACACAGGATCATTCCCTTCTTCTATATGACAACAGAGGACAATACAATA
The DNA here is from genome assembly GCA_011038615.1 of Limnodynastes dumerilii. NCBI lineage: Eukaryota > Metazoa > Chordata > Amphibia > Anura > Limnodynastidae > Limnodynastes > Limnodynastes dumerilii. The sequence continues at coordinate 115,014 of WWET01003385.1, forward strand.
CAACACAGGATCATTCCCTTCTTCTATATGACAACACAGGACAATACAATACAACACAGAATCATTGTCTTCTCCTATATGACAACACAGGACAATACAATACAACACAGGATCATTCCCTTCTTCTATATGACGACACAGGACAATACAATACAACACAGGATCATTCCCTTCTATATAACAACAGAGGACAATACAATACAACACAGAATCATTGTCTTCTCCTATATGACAACACAGGACAATACAATACAACACAGGATCATTCCCTTCTATATGACAACAGAGGACAATTCAATACAACACAGGATCATTTCCTTCTCTATGACAACACAGGACAATACAATACAACACAGAATCATTCCCTTCTCTATGACAACACAGGACTATACAATACAAAAGCCACTTGCCACCAAACCAACTTAGCTGCTGATTTGAGCATTTGCTTCACTAAGCTATCGGTCCACCACTATTATTCTTATTTTAATGATCTATTATTACATATGCTTTGCATATAGTTATTATCAATAAATCGTATTTTAATCTAATTATTGTGGTTATTAAGAACTTCTCTAGCGCATCACTAATTTTTTTAGCTTCCGTTTTCCCTAGCCAGTGTTGGCAATTCTGGCATAGCGATAGCACTCTCATAAGTTCACACAAGCCCTAAACATCTAGCTCGGGTTCTCCATTCCTTTTTCAATACAATACAAAACAGCCTCATTCCCTTCTATATGACAACACAGGACAATACAATACAACACAGGATCATTCCCTTCTATATGACAACACAGGACAATACAATAAAGGATCATTCTCTTCTATATGACAACACAGGACAATACAATACAACACAGAATCATTCCCTTCTTCTATATGACAACACAGGACAATACAATACAACACAGGATCATTCCCTTCTATATGACAACACAGGACAATACAATACAACACAGGATCATTCCCTTCTTCTTCTATATGACAACACAGGACAATACAATACAATACAATACAATACAATACAACACAGGATCATTCCCTTCTTCTTCTATATGAAAACACAGGACAATACAATAAAAGACAGGATCATTCCCTTATTCTCCTATATGACAATAGAGGACAATACAATACAATACAGGATCATTCCCTTCTTCTATATGACAACACAGGATCATCCCCTTCTATATGACAATAGAGGACAATACAATACAATACAACACAGGATCAATCCCTTCTTCTATGACAACACAGGACAATACAATACAGCACAGGATCATTCCCTTCTATATGACAATAGAGGACAATACAATACAACACAGGATCATTCCCTTCTTCTCCTATATGGCAATAGAGGACAATGCAATACAACACAGGATCATTCCCTTCTTTTATATGACAATAGAGGACAATACAATACAGGATCATTCCTTTCTTTTATATGACAATAGAGGACAATACAATACAACACAGGATCATTCCCTTCTATATGACAACACAGGACAATACAATAGAACACAGGATCATTCCCTTCTATAAGACAATAGATGACAATACAATACAACACAGGATCATTCCCTTCTTCTCCTATATGACAATAGAGCATGGTTGCAGACTCTCCCGGAATCCTGGGAAATCTCCCGGACTCCCGGGAGAGCACCCTTTTCTCCCGAAGATACAATGTTATTAATGTTAATGTAATTAATGTTGTAATAGTATTATCCCTGGACACTGTACTGTCATATACACAGTGTCACGCTGATAACGGTGCTGGGTTGGCAAAAGTGTTCAGAAGCAGAGGTGCCGCAGAGTATGAAGGGTGAGTAAGAAGATAGGGGAAGACATTAAACAGGTAAAAAAAACAACTAAAAAAGCTTATTGGGGGTTAAAGTATGGGGTGGGGGGGTAATGTGTGGTTATAGTATGTGGAGTTGGGTTAATGTGTGGTTATAGTATGTGAGGGGGGCAATGTGTGCTTATAGTATGTGAGGGGGGCAATGTGTGGTTATAGCATGTAGGGTGGGCGTAATGTGTAGTTATAGTTATTGGCAGAGTCTTGTGGTGCAAGAGAGCTGACAGCAGATGTTGGATATGGATAGTAGTCCACACATATGCACTTAACCAGATTTAGGTTTATTTAGTAGAGACAGCAAGTAATAACAGGGTATGCAGTGTTGGTACACAAGGGGTTAAAGCATTTAGCAGTTTAGATGGTGGTTCTACTAGAATAGGAACTCACAGTACAGCAGGGATGTGAATAGGCAGCAGCTTGTCTGATTTGCAGGTTCAGGCTATATGCAAAGGGTTAACTGTATGAGGAGGCTGTGAGCTTTATTATGTGCAGTTCAGTGACTGACTCCAACAAGACAGAGGGAACAGGTCCTGCTGGGGCAGTGTAACAGACAAACAAGGAAGGTGATGTCATCTGACACCTCCTACTGCACCAGCCTCCACTAGAGCAGACACCAGAGCAGACACCAGAGCAGGGGAGCAGTCAATAGTATAGAGAAGGAGACAGGTTACTGAGCATCCTTCTCTCCAACAATAGTATGTGGTTAATGAGTGCTTATAGTATGTGTGTAGGGGGCGGGGGCAATGTGTGGTTATAGTATGTAGGGAGTAATGTGTGGTTA
>WWET01003385.1:148836-161431 GCA_011038615.1 Limnodynastes dumerilii
TGTGATAGGAGTGGTGATAACATGGTTAACATGGAATAGAGTGGTAATAACATGCTATAATGTGATAGGAGTGGTGATAACATGGTATATAATAGAGTGGTTATTATAACAGGGTTGGGCAATCATTGATCCCTGGATGAGTGTTCTCTAAGCCTCCTGCTGAGTCTTTTATCAGCTTCCTCCTGTTTGCTCTGTGTAGTCTCTGTGTCTCGTTCCATCTTATGTCTGTCTCTCGCTGTCTCCTCCATTCCCCATCTCCCTCTTCCTCTAGAGTGTAAGCTCTCTGGGTCAGGACTCTTCTCATGGCTCTGGCAGTTATATCTTCTGCAGGAAGTCCTGTGAGGAAGTCTGTGTGAGTAACATTGTGCGTTTCGGGGATGTGAAGGGTGTGATGTTCTCAGGGGAGTTATTTGGTGACAGTTCCTCTGGTAGCAGAAGGTGATGATGGCCATCGTCCTGCTCTTCCTGGGTGAGTGTGGTGGGCTGTGATTTTATACAGGGGTGTGATGGTTATAGAAGAGATTGGTGTATATTTTGTGTTATGGAATTGGAGAATATCCACAGCGTGGATCTCATTCACATTATCACTAAATGGGGGAGAATCAGAATATTTATTAATGAATTACCGGGAAATCTCACATTTTAAGTAGCAAGATCTGTGTCTTCATTGCAGTGAAACGCGTTGTGCTATTAATGGGATTATTTTGGGTAAAGGTCCACCTTTCCCTATCTCCTCACTGCTCCCCTGAGGTCTATACTGTCTTTGCATGAAGTCGCTGATACAGGAGGTCAGGGGCAGCTTCTCTGACCTCTTCATTCATTGCTGTGGCTCTGTGGCCACTCTCTGGTGACACGGACATTACCTTGTTGATAAAAATCATTATAAAGTGTCAGGATAGTGTCTGTGCAAACTGATAATATAACGACTCTAGGGAGGAGGCTTCTGTATAACTGTCGCCTATATAACCCTCCACCCACAACTATGCACAATGCCATGTCCGAGAAAGTTTTCCATTGTCCTCGCACCTGCCCCGTCTATTGAGATCGCACCTTTATCAGCGGATTATGATCCTCGGGTTTAGGGGGGACCTCTGAGTGATTACACATTTTCTGTGCACTTGTTTGTCTGGGGCCCCTGGATCTGCTCTCAATGTTTCCATGGCATGACATGAATGGTGAAGACCCCAAAAAGTTCCTGTTCTCCAGTTCTCTCTGTATTATTTGTTCCAGTCATGTAGTGAGAGATGGACCTGTAGCAATAATCTTTCTGTACACACATCACTCTGTGTCTCCTCCTCACAGAAAGTGACGGCAGATAAGAGCCACATGGCCCATCCAGTCTTCTCCGAATGTGTTCTGATCCCTCCATATTAGGGTGTGGACCTCCACACTGCGATGTTAGTGTGGCTCCAGGGAGGACTCATCAGATATAAATTGTTCTATTGATAAGTTATCGATGCCGCCATTCCTACTGTGGGTACAGTTATCAGTAATTTTGGACTTTCGTTATCCTCTCATATTCTATAGACAGAGGAGTCTATTCTCAGTAAGTCTTCACTCCTGGAAGGAGATCTGTAATTGCAATCAACTAGAATAAGATAATACAGGAAGCACAGGCTGTAAAAGGAGAAATGTCTTATGTGTTTAGTCTACTTTCATATCTGTTCCTCTATATTAGACAGCGTTTCCTGCACTTCCTGATAATCATTAATCATACAGACAAAAATAATACATCTCCTTGTATTGTGCAGCATCATTACTCAATCCATCCCAGCTTCCATCTTCATTTCATAGCCTGTAGCCTGTGACTTTCACAGGAGGCCTTTCCAATATCCCTTTTCCAGGAAACTCTGCTTTGTTTTATCTTGGTGCTGTTATTACTCTGAGTTATTCTTTTACAGTGACAATCTTATAGATGTAAACACGGCACTTTATGAAAGTGCTGAACTATGGAATCAATAGCAAGGGATGGGGTGATTGCGGGCTTAGAGACTGCTCAGGAATTTGGCAAATTTCAAGGAAAGAAACTTCACAGAAGTTGCCAATGTACATGAGAAGCAAATGAAAATCATTTGAGTTAAGTAAAGTTCTGTACTGAAGAAACAAAATACCAGAAATGTACCAAATACAACATAAATGTGATCCGTGCTACACAAATTAAGTTCATGCAAGAGGATGGAGGACAGCATTCTCCACCAGTAGAGCATAGCCAAGGAAGGGCTGGAGGCAGACCCCATTGCAGTTCCATGTGTGTAAAAATATTCAGAAAAAGAAAATCTTTTCTAGAAGGAGAAATATTTCCAAACATTGTTATACACATTTATGAAGCAGGAATCTATCATTTGTTGGTGGTACTTTCATAGTACAGCAATGCCTGAAGCTACAGCAAGCAATAAGATGGCAGCTTTCATTTTCCGTCGTGCCCTTCTCTATCACCTGTGAATGCAAAACGTGTAACAGGCTACACGTGGTTCCCGCTGCTGGTCACCAGATGTCACAGGACCACGTTCATTATCCTGTCAGTTTGCCCTAATTGCCATGGGATACGAGTAGCTGCTGCCCCAACATGTAGGGTTTTTTTTCTTACAGCTAATAACTGACTATTACTGGCTCCTCCCACTGCGCTGTAGGAGGGGTCTTGCTGTCATTACTAGACTCCTACCATTGACACCTAGAACCACTTCCTTCTGGGTATCCACTGATAAGGCTGCTACACGCCGCTTGTTTGACTAATGTTCCCCTTAACCCCTGGCTAGGGATCAGCACTGCAGGGTAACTGGGAGAGGTCAAAGGTTGCTGGGGTCGCTCAGGTCAGCCGGGGAATGGATTAAAGATGAACCTGTAGGTCACTGGATACAGCTGGGACAATTCTTGAAGCAGATGTTTTATTAGCTCTCACAGCCCTACTAAGGCCTGATAGACTATAGCAGTGTGCTAGATGGCATACTCTGCAATACAACATGCAGCGTATTTTATACTGTCTTTCACACACAGGTTGAGAGGGGGTAAAACCTGCACCCTGCCCTCCAGGCCCCATCAGGATGTATGCATTTCTTACAAAGTGGACTTTAAAACAATTTGGACTTAACCCAATTGACACCAATTTAATGAATTTCTCATTCAGTTCCTGTATCCTTCAAGATACCAGAGGAAGGCGAATAACCCCCACTGTGCCCTCAGGGTAGAGGGTGCTCTTCACAACATGGATACTGTGCCCATGGATACAACATGGGCACAGTTGGAGATGGCATACAGCCCTAGACATTAATACATTGCAATGCCATAATTACTGCATTTCTAACGCTATACGCAGACGCACAGCACCATTAAATGAATGAGATTCATACAATAAAATGATATAGTTTATATTTAGCGGCCATAGCATCAGCTTTCCACCTTACAGTGTCCATAATGAACGAAAAGAGAGAGAATAGCTGGGGCTACATTTACTATGCTGCGGGTTTGGAAAGTGGAGATGTTGCGCATAGCAACCAATTAGATTCAAGATCTCATTTAACTATTGCATACTAGAGAATGTCAGCAAGAATCTGATTGGTTGCTATGGGCAACCTCTCCACATTTCCAAACCTGCAGCTTAGTTAATCTGGCCCGTAGAGAGAACAGCACAGGGTATATATGTGTCTGCTGCCTCATTTTAGACAAATATTTATGATTGCACTTTATATGTGATTGCTCATGTCTTTAACTGGTCAGAATTTACTGGTAAGTATAAAATCTAACCCTAATCCTTACCCTCCCTTTCCATGACCCTGACCCTCCCTTCCCTGCAGCCTAACCCTGACCCTCCCTTCCCTGCAGCCTGACCCTGACCCTCCCTTCCCTGCAGCCTGACCCTGACTTCTTTATATGGCTCATGTCTTTAACTGGTCAGAATTTACTGGTAAGTATAAAATCTAACCCTAATCCTTACCCTCCCTTTCCATGACCCTGACCCTCCCTTCCCTGCAGCCTAACCCTGACCTGACCTTCCCTGCAGCCTGATCCTAACCCTCCCTTGCCTGCAGCCTGACCCTTACCCTCCCTTCCCTGCAGCCTGACCCTTACCCTCCCTTTCCTGCAGCCTGACCCTTACCCTCCCTTCCCTGCAGGCTGACATTAACCTTCCCTTCCCTGCAGCCTGGTCCTAATCCTCCCTTTCCCACAGCCTGACCCTAACCCTCCCTTTCCCACAGCCTGACCCTTACCCTCCCTTCCCTGCAGCCTGACCCTTACCCTCCCTTTCCTGCATCCTGACCCTAACCCTCCCTCCCCTGCAGCCTCACCCTAACCCTCCCTTTCCCACAGCCTGACCCTTACCCTCCCTTCCCTGCAGGCTGACATTAACCTTCCCTTCCCTGCAGCCTGGTCCTAATCCTCCCTTTCCCACAGCCTGACCCTAACCCTCCCTTTCCCACAGCCTGACCCTTACCCTCCCTTCCCTGCAGGCTGACATTAACCTTCCCTTCCCTGCAGCCTGGTCCTAATCCTCCCTTTCCCACAGCCTGACCCTAACCCTCCCTTTCCCACAGCCTGACCCTTACCCTCCCTTCCCTGCAGGCTGACATTAACCTTCCCTTCCCTGCAGCCTGGTCCTAATCCTCCCTTTCCCACAGCCTGACCCTAACCCTCCCTTTCCCACAGCCTGACCCTTACCCTCCCTTCCCTGCAGGCTGACATTAACCTTCCCTTCCCTGCAGCCTGGTCCTAATCCTCCCTTTCCCACAGCCTGACCCTAACCCTCCCTTTCCCACAGCCTGACCCTTACCCTCCCTTCCCTGCAGGCTGACATTAACCTTCCCTTCCCTGCAGCCTGGTCCTAATCCTCCCTTTCCCACAGCCTGACCCTAACCCTCCCTTTCCCACAGCCTGACCCTTACCCTCCCTTCCCTGCAGGCTGACATTAACCTTCCCTTCCCTGCAGCCTGGTCCTAATCCTCCCTTTCCCACAGCCTGACCCTAACCCTCCCTTTCCCACAGCCTGACCCTTACCCTCCCTTCCCTGCAGGCTGACATTAACCTTCCCTTCCCTGCAGCCTGGTCCTAATCCTCCCTTTCCCACAGCCTGACCCTAACCCTCCCTTTCCCACAGCCTGACCCTTACCCTCCCTTCCCTGCAGGCTGACATTAACCTTCCCTTCCCTGCAGCCTGGTCCTAATCCTCCCTTTCCCACAGCCTGACCCTAACCCTCCCTTTCCCACAGCCTGACCCTTACCCTCCCTTCCCTGCAGGCTGACATTAACCTTCCCTTCCCTGCAGCCTGGTCCTAATCCTCCCTTTCCCACAGCCTGACCCTAACCCTCCCTTTCCCACAGCCTGACCCTTACCCTCCCTTCCCTGCAGGCTGACATTAACCTTCCCTTCCCTGCAGCCTGGTCCTAATCCTCCCTTTCCCACAGCCTGACCCTAACCCTCCCTTTCCCACAGCCTGACCCTTACCCTCCCTTCCCTGCAGGCTGACATTAACCTTCCCTTCCCTGCAGCCTGGTCCTAATCCTCCCTTTCCCACAGCCTGACCCTAACCCTCCCTTTCCCACAGCCTGACCCTTACCCTCCCTTCCCTGCAGGCTGACATTAACCTTCCCTTCCCTGCAGCCTGGTCCTAATCCTCCCTTTCCCACAGCCTGACCCTAACCCTCCCTTTCCCACAGCCTGACCCTTACCCTCCCTTCCCTGCAGGCTGACATTAACCTTCCCTTCCCTGCAGCCTGGTCCTAATCCTCCCTTTCCCACAGCCTGACCCTAACCCTCCCTTTCCCACAGCCTGACCCTTACCCTCCCTTCCCTGCAGGCTGACATTAACCTTCCCTTCCCTGCAGCCTGGTCCTAATCCTCCCTTTCCCACAGCCTGACCCTAACCCTCCCTTTCCCACAGCCTGACCCTTACCCTCCCTTCCCTGCAGGCTGACATTAACCTTCCCTTCCCTGCAGCCTGGTCCTAATCCTCCCTTTCCCACAGCCTGACCCTAACCCTCCCTTTCCCACAGCCTGACCCTTACCCTCCCTTCCCTGCAGGCTGACATTAACCTTCCCTTCCCTGCAGCCTGGTCCTAATCCTCCCTTTCCCACAGCCTGACCCTAACCCTCCCTTTCCCACAGCCTGACCCTTACCCTCCCTTCCCTGCAGGCTGACATTAACCTTCCCTTCCCTGCAGCCTGGTCCTAATCCTCCCTTTCCCACAGCCTGACCCTAACCCTCCCTTTCCCACAGCCTGACCCTTACCCTCCCTTCCCTGCAGGCTGACATTAACCTTCCCTTCCCTGCAGCCTGGTCCTAATCCTCCCTTTCCCACAGCCTGACCCTAACCCTCCCTTTCCCACAGCCTGACCCTTACCCTCCCTTCCCTGCAGGCTGACATTAACCTTCCCTTCCCTGCAGCCTGGTCCTAATCCTCCCTTTCCCACAGCCTGACCCTAACCCTCCCTTTCCCACAGCCTGACCCTTACCCTCCCTTCCCTGCAGGCTGACATTAACCTTCCCTTCCCTGCAGCCTGGTCCTAATCCTCCCTTTCCCACAGCCTGACCCTAACCCTCCCTTTCCCACAGCCTGACCCTTACCCTCCCTTCCCTGCAGGCTGACATTAACCTTCCCTTCCCTGCAGCCTGGTCCTAATCCTCCCTTTCCCACAGCCTGACCCTAACCCTCCCTTTCCCACAGCCTGACCCTTACCCTCCCTTCCCTGCAGGCTGACATTAACCTTCCCTTCCCTGCAGCCTGGTCCTAATCCTCCCTTTCCCACAGCCTGACCCTAACCCTCCCTTTCCCACAGCCTGACCCTTACCCTCCCTTCCCTGCAGGCTGACATTAACCTTCCCTTCCCTGCAGCCTGGTCCTAATCCTCCCTTTCCCACAGCCTGACCCTAACCCTCCCTCCTCCACCTTTGTGCAAGGAGGAACAGGAGGAGCACTGCCAGAGCCCTGCAAAATGACCTCCAGCAGGCCACAAATGTGCATGTGTCTGCTCAAACGGTCAGAAACAGACTCCATGAGGGTGGTATGAGGGCCCGACGTGGGGGGTTGTGCTTACAGCCCAACACCGTGCAGGACGTTTGGCATTTGCCAGAGAGCACCAAGATTGGGAAATTCGCCACTGGCGCCCTGTGTGTATATGTGTGTGTGTATATGTGTGTGTGTGTGTATGTGTGTGTGTATATATGTGTGTGTGTGTGTGTATGTGTATTTTTGGCTAAATGACTTTTTGGATGACGTTATAGAGCAGTTGCCTATATAATAAGAAAATCACCAGGAAAATCCATTGATGTTGCAGACCAGGGAACGGACACTGATTCCTAGTGACCCACATCACCCGGCCGGCATCCGTGGCACATCTAGGTAAGCGCCTTCCTCACACGGTCTATCTCACCCACCTGACTGTCTGATCGGGAAATGGTGACAGTGCGGAAATCAGATTGGTATACTTCGAGACGCACATCCACCGTCCTTACTGCTTATCACAAACCTTAAGTCTTACTAAGCTCCACTGGGATCCAGCGCGTTTCCATCAGGTATCATACATCAATGTGCAGCCACAGAATGGAAAACGCCACCCATTCAAATGCACAGACTATATATATAACAAAATGACATCTCTGGATCAGAATGAGTGCTGTCCTCTGCTGAGAGCGAATCCCCCTCCCTGCCAGCAGAGGGCAGCTCGCGCCAGAGACTATAAATGGGCCCCAACAATGGCATGAGTCATTCGCTGGAAGGACCTCGAAGAAGATGGATTTGCTTGTCTGCCCCCACGAGGAGAAGAGGAGAAGCTGGAGACCAGATCGACGCCTGGCCAACATTGAAGACTACAGAACTGTGAGTATTGCCTTTATGTACGCTTACTGATATAATGGTTATCTAATGTGGCATTGTCTTCTATGGGGGCATCTACAATGGCATGAACTTTTATGGGGGCAACTACTGAGGCATATTTAAGAACGGGGGCAACTACATTATGTTCATCCTGTACGGGGCCATGTATAGATTATTTCTATGTAAGTGGGCATGCATTGTACCATTATATGTTTTGATGCATGTCTATTTAAATAACTGTACCAGGTGACATTATTTCAGCGGCAGCCTGCACTTAACCCTTGCCATGCTGCCGCTTAGAGTATTATAAGACACAGCATGCCCTGCTGTATAAGGGCATGCTGTGCCTTATAGTACTATATGCCGCTGCATGTTAAGGGTTAATTACTTGCTGCCGCAGACATTTTTAGCCTCACTCAATAGGTTAGAAATTGCAAGCGATTTTGGTAAAGTCGCCTGTCAGATGCAACTGTTTTTATCTATTTTGGGGCTATAACAAAGCACTTTGTAAATCCAGCGATTCCTATCTATTTTATGGTGATTTTGAAATAACAATCTCTGGCGATTTTGACTTTACTTTCCATTAGTAAATACAGTGATTTTAAAATCGCCGGTAAATACTAGTAAACTCTGGCGATTGTGAAAAATCGCGTTTAGTAAATCTGGCTCCTGATCTTCCAGCAATCTGTTACTATGGCAACGACCTGTGTTGGAGAACAAAATGTTTTTTAAACATCAGTTGATTTATTTAAACCAGAGGAGCGACTGCTGAAAGCTCAGGAACGGAGTATTGTACCTGGTGGAATGGGTCATGGTGGAGGAGATATGAGGTGCCTGCTGTGCCCATGTCAGCCGATGTGTCAGAAGTGACATTCCTCTGAAGCGTACATGCGTTTCAGTGTCACGGAAGCAATAAATGTAAAGCTTGTAATAATCATTTCCATAAGAGGAAGGTGACAGTAAAGCATTTAAGCTCACATTGAGATTCCTGCGGCTGTCACTTTCTTCAAAGAGCCCGGAATCTCAGAGAGGAGAAAGTCATTTACTCTTTGTCATCGTACAGAACGCGCTGACGTCTCTGGAAAACTCGCTAAATAAGACATTTGGCACCTGCTTCATTCTCAGACGTCGGCTGGAATCATTGGGAAAACAAAGAACATCAGCACACGATTACCTGACTCTCCATCTGGATGTGCTGTCAGCTCTGATTTCACAGACCACTAAACCAGTGTTCCCCAACCTCAGTCCTCAGGGACCACTAACAGTGCATGTTTTCCAGGTGTCACTGCTGGAGCACAGGTCTGTTCATTGCTAACTGTCACATTTTAAAGGCTCCACAGGTGCTGCTCATTATATCACTTGTGATTCTTTAAGGAAACCTAGAAAATATGGACTGTTAGTGGTCCCTGAGGACTGAGGTTGGGGAACACTGCACTAAACCACACGTGGCTCACAGAGAGCAGCTAGAGCCTCGTGGAGATGCACAAGGTGTCAGACTCATCCGTAGTGAAACACGTTCAGGTGAAATAATCTACACAGTCTGGCGACGTCAGGGGCAGAACCATGACATCTGCAGGAGGTGTGCAGGTGATGTGCAGGGAGTGTGCAGAGGGTATGCAGGAGGTGTGTAGAGAGTGTGCAGGGGGTATGCAGGAGGTGTGCAGGGGGTATGCAGGCATAGGCATATCTATAATGGGTGCTGGGTGTGCAGTGCTCACGGGTCCCTTAGAACAGGGGGCCCTGTGGCATGCATCCTGCACCCAGGGTTGGCAGGGGAAGAGGGGCCATTCAGCATCTATTTTTTCCCTCTAATATCTTCCAGAGGTTAGAAATAGATGCCAAATTAGTCCCCCTTCCCCAGTGCTGTTAAGCCCCACCTCCTTTTCAGCCCACGAATTTGGACAGTCCGTTCTCAGGTTAGGGGGTGGGGGGCCCATGTACAATTCCTGCACACAGGCTTCTTAAAACGCCCCTGGCAGGAGGTGGGCAGGGCGTGTGCAGAAATGTGCAGGGAGTGTGCAGGAGGTGTGCAGAAATGTGCAGGGTGTCTGCAAGGGGTATGCAGGAGGTTTGCAGAAGGTGTGCAGGAGGTTGGTGGTGTGCAGTGGGTGTGTACTCTCCTTGCACACACAGAATGATGGATGTCACACCCCATACGTTAGCCTCCGTTGCACAGGATAACATACAGAAGTTACTTGTGGCTCAGTATCCGGTCTGATATCCTTATCCCTAGCATCCTAATGATGAGACTAACACTGTAAGAGTGCAGACAGGGCTCATAATAACACGTTATAAGTCGTTGCTCTGTATCCCACATTCTGGGCCCGTTTTTACAGGGTTTCAGTCCTAAAGTTATCTATGAAATGTATTAAACAAGTTTATTGGCCATAAGTCTATTATTTTTGATCACTGTTATTAGTATTTTGCCTCTTATATCTAGTTTTATACTTTCTTTGTGTCTATGGACTTTATTCCCAGTGGTGACAATGAACATTTTCCTATGTAATTATAAATTCAGTTATATAATCCGTCAGTCTCTCTTTATAGGATGAATAAAAGAACTCACGTGATCCAACACTTGTCAAGTGTAAATAACGGGAAAAACTCAGAACAAAAACACTCAGTCCCGGAGTCCGCTGTCAGCGATGTCTCAGGACACTTAATAAATATGTTTAACATTCATTTTTAAATTCTGGCTTTGCATTATTAAAAAGTGGTTTGAGAAACTTTCCACAAGTTTAAGCGTCTTTCTTCTCGCAGAAGATTCCCTGGTTACTCAGATCCCAGAACATGAACACTCTGAAAGTACCAGACTCGTCAAGTTTTATTGAGTCACTTTTATCAGTTTACGGTTTTATTTATTTACTCTGAAATACGCCTTAAACAACACAACAAAGCTAAACAAGTATTATTCAGCATCTGTAAATGAACCCGTGTAACATCAGTATTCAGCAATCACCTGCGTGATATATATATTATTTATTAGATTTTAGTTTGTTTCCTATGAGGATTTTCTTGTAATACACCTCTCTCACTTCACACTTGCAAAACAATGGTAAAGGGTATTGGAATGATCGAATCGACCAATACTATTACCCTGATTGCTGACACCACCAGGGATTCTAATCCCATCTCTTTTCTTTTCATGTGTGAGTTCCTTTTACTAGTGTATATTAGTGCTCGTACATTATAACATTATGCATGAGATGCTGTAGTTATATATATATATATATATATATATATAGTCTTTGTTATTTTGGATTGCAGAGGACAAAAATAATATTTCTACGTCGTTGTTATTAAAACGTATTGTCAATCTGCCAAAATACTATGCCAGAGCTCATGTACTGTGCATATATGCATGAATGTATAACATGGGGAGAACTATTGCTGGGCGATGGAAACTATACAATCTTTCAAAATAAAAATATATATTATAAGAAATGTTATTGGGAACTTTCTGCTGGTTTGGGCTCATGTAAAGGGGAGGATGTCTGATTATATATATTTTTAGTAGTGAAAAGGTATACCCATTATAAATATAAATGACACTTGGACACATAAATGGAAGCGTCCGTCAGTCCTTCGCTGGCCACGGATTGTGTTTTCTGAATTGTGAGTCAAGTAGGACGCAAAGAAAAGATCACTGTGGATGAAAGATGGGGGTGCTGGAAGCAGTCAGCAGAATAATGGTGGCGAGAGATTGGCTGCTTATCACCAGAAGAGGGGGCACGAGGGGTCACCGGGACAATGGTCTTTATTCCAACAAAACATCGTACTACAGCTGAATACAGACTGACTGCACTTACCACAGACTCACCCGCCGAAAGGTAAGTCATGTTACCTAACCCTACCCTCAACCCTCTCCCAACCCTAATCCACCATGCAAGCCTAACGCTAACCCTCTATGCCCCGCAACCTAACACTAACCCTCAATGCCCTACGGCCTAATGCTAACCCTCCATGTACCACAGACTAACTCTAACCCTCCATGTACCACAGCCTAACCCTAACTCTCCATGCACCACAGCCTAACCCTTTATGCCCCGCAGCCTAACACTAACCCTCAATGCCCTACAGCCTGACCTTTACTCTCCATGCCCTGCAGCCTAAACCTAACCCTCCATGCCCCACAGCCTAACCCTAATCTACTGTTTAAACCTCTCCCTTCTCTGCTCCAAGTTATACATGTTACATCTTTGTTTGTATAGTGTGACACAGGCCATGCACCATTATAGTTGCTCCTCTCTGCTCCAAGCTATACATGTTATTTCCTCTAGTCTATCTCTGTATGCTGTGTGACATAGACCATGCACCATTATAGTTGCTCTTCTCTGCTCCAAGCTATACATGTTACTTCCTCTAGTCTCTGTATGGTGTGTGACACAGGACATGCACCATTGTAGTTGCTCTTCTTTGCACAGTCTCTAATTAAACATGTATTACAACATCAATGTAATACCCAATAACACACAGTAGAGCTGATTTTTTTCCGTTATTAATTCATTGTTCATTGTTGTTAAGTCTAATAATAGTATTGCCCAAAATAATTGGATCCGGATCCATTTTGTAATCTGATTAAATACAACATGCATAGCATATGAAAACAGGTCACCGGTGCTCGCCACAAATCTTTCACCTTGTCTTACCGCGTTTTTAATGATCTACGATATTCCCCGGCGTCTTACACATCACTTAACCTGTCCCTTGGGCGAGTGTCTAATAATATTCTGCAGACATCATGCGATGAAATAAGACCATTTATCAGACAAAACAATTCCATAACGTC
>WWET01003385.1:165946-180660 GCA_011038615.1 Limnodynastes dumerilii
GTGTTAGGGTAATGGAAAGGGGGGGGGGTTAGGATATGGGTTGGGGTTAGATAAATACTTAACATTCGCCGCCGCATCTTCCTCATGGGGATGATCGATTGTTTCTCCTTGGCGAGGCAGAAGCAATCAATTTAAGAGCCAGTTTGGAATTTTCTGGGAGAAAACGGCCCTTTCGAAAAAGAGCTGCTCTTATCCCAGTCCCACACCCGATAAGTTCCTCTAATATATAGCACACTACAATGTAGAGAGCGCATTTGTTGCGGGCATGCGCAGCGGGATTGAACGCTGAAATACACTCTGCCATTGGGCCTACGTTCTTTTGTCTCTCTCTCCTATCATTTCTCTATCTCATTATCTGGCAGATTAACCAATTCCTCCTCCGCCATTTCCTCGTCTGGGATGGATTTGCAGCAAATAAAATAGGCCCCTTCGTTTAACAGTGCGACAAGGCGGCTCATTGTAAATGCATGTAGATCTCGCTCTGAGGATTCTTTTTATCGGGCGGCAGCATTGCTGCACTTGACATATTTTTTCCTTGAATATCTTATAATTTACAGCTCCCAGGATGCCAAAGCTCTTATAATGACATGCCTGCTCCTCTAATATAAGGGAAAATCTTTGAAATTGCTTTTCAAATGTACCAATGGGGAAGATAAATGGAATGTTACAGCTCTCCCCAGAACCTTCGCAGGAGCCGAGATGTTTGTAGGGTGGATGAACAGAACTGATATATAATCACCAGTTTAGATCTTAGAAGTCACAGCGTCAGTAACACTGACTACATGTGATAAAAAAATATATCTAAGCAATGAGGGGAACGCAAGCTACCTCCCTATCCATTGTTCAGTGGTATACAAGAAAGAGAGAGATGAGCTGTGGATAACGTGACCCCTAGTTCTGAGAAGGTGTGTGGAATGATACACTCATTAATTCATACATGGATCATACATACACACAAACAGAAGCGTATATGTAGCTTCTAGTCCTGTGTACACCGGCTGGACTACACTTCTAGTAATCATGTGATGGATTTGGGGCAATCCACTAGTGATGGGCCGCAGCGGGCCAGCTCTCCCATGGACGTCAGATAGCTGTATGATGAGTGCAGGAATTCCAGGTGGTACAGAGGTCAGGATGGTATCAGTCACCTTAACATGGACAACTGTACCACTGACACCATACAGAGGCACATGGTGAGAGAGAGTGGGGGGTACAGAGACACATGGTGAGAGAGAGTGGGGGTTACAGAGGCACATAGTGAGAGAGAGTGGGGGTTACAGAGGCACATAATGAGAGAGAGTGGGGATTGCAGAGGCACATGGTGAGAGAGAGTGGGGATTGCAGAGGCACATGGTGAGAGAGAGTGGGGGTTACAGAGACACCTGGTGAGAGAGAGTGGGGGTTACAGAGGCACATGGTAAGAGAGAGTGGGGGTTACAGAGACAGAGGGGGTTTTAAATAACATAGATACATTTTAACAAGTAGGATGAAGAATTTGGAAGCTTGTGTGAAGAGATGAGTTTTAGGGGAGCGCTTGAAAGTTTGGAGAGTAGAGGATAGTTTTAATGGGTGAGGAAGGATATTCCACAGAGTGGGTACAGAATGGGAGAAGTCCTGTAACCGGGAATCAGAGCATTTGGTTAGTGTAGAGGAGACCTGTATGTCCTCAGAGAGTGAGCTGGGATGAGTGAGGATATGTATGAGGGTGCGGTGGTGTTGATGGATTTGTAGTACACAGACAGCCCATGTAGAGACTGACAGAGTGGAGCAGCTCCAGAAGAGCATTTGGCAAGAATAATCATTCGAGCTGTGCAGATTGTATGGGAATCGGGTGACTGTACAGAGACTGTACTGCTTGTGCATGGAAACAACATTCGCCAGTCTGCATTCAGCGCATTCGGTACCCTTGCGTTCGTCAGTTCACTCGTGTTGACGTATAGGTGTACTGTAAGACGCTGTCGTGTTCCTCTTATCTACAGTGAACAATCTGAAAAGTAATTCACGAAGAAGGATTGTCATGCGTCATTCAGAGCCTGTAAACGATCCTTGTTCACGATGCAGTTTATAATTTTGTGAATGATGACAGGTAGGTTACCACAGTAACCGGCGCCGTGTTAATATCCTCGGAACACTCTCCTGGCTGAGCTTCAAATAAACTCATACACATTCTTAATCACTTTCTGGCTGTGTTAATGTAAGGTCAGCGACAGGGACACCATCAGGGGGTGGACTAATCTCTATCTCAGCCGCCCGACTCTGCTGTGTGCTCCGTAGGTGCAGGGTAACCTCCTGCTCCCACGGTAATAACGCCACAGCCTCCAGCTGCTTCCATGTTCTATATACAGGACTATGGGGTATACATATTCAGGAAGCACCCTCACATCCCCACCACGTCCACAGATAATAACACTGTTAGTAACACTAAGGGGCAAACACAAACCACTTACATAGAAATCATAGTCCAAATTTTGTCCTTTCACTTCAAAATCGCCTTCAAATATGGATTCGTTGTGGCGAAATGTTCCTTATTAGAAAGTCTTCCAAGGATTATTCAATTATAGAGTCACAGTACCTTCTTCAAGGGGTCCAATAATGGAAGCTCACGTGCTTTATTGTTGTTCCATTCCTTGGGGGAGGTCCTTAATGTTAGACCTTTATTTTCTTTCTCTCTCTCTCCTCTTTTACTTACAACTTACCAGAGGTGCCACACAGGGATATTCTCTCTTTGTTTTTTCCAGGGAAACTCGGGACCTGTGAAGAGAAAGAAAAGAGGAGAGAGAAAGAAAATAAAGGACTAATATTAAGGACCTTCCCCAATGAATGAAACAACAATAAAGCATGTGAGCTTCCATTATTGGACCCCTTGAAGAAGTTACTGTGACTCTATAATTTAATAATCCTTGGAAGACTTTCTAATAAGGAACATTTCGCCACAACTAATCCATATTTGAAGCCGAAAGGACAATATTTTAACCATATATGCGCTAGAACCCCTCCCCATTCTAGATTTCCATTATGTTTTGGTGTACCCACTTTCTTTGTGCCTAGGATATACCTGATGCATAAGGGGTTTTTGGATGTGATCCCTGTGGGAAGGAGTTATAGCGGCATTAGGTGAAGCGCAGTTTGGTACTCTAGTTCCTTTACAAACCACTACTAACATTACTACTGCACATGTGCAAGCACAGAGCTCAGGATCTCCTAGCATATAGAACTCAGTTCTGCACACTAGGAGATCAGTCCAATGGGAGTGATCGCTAAATCTGCATGTCTAATCCCCTCGGGGGTGGGGATTGGTATGTAGATGAGGGGGAGGCAGTAGGTAGGTCCATGCGGATCTGTGTTTGGATGGACGCAAATCCATGCAGACTTTTGGTAAGGCTGTGTACTCTGTACGTGAGTGGGCCCCTCAATAATTGCATATGCAAATAAACATGGTTTTAGCACAAGAATCCCCAAAAGTCTGATTAGATTGCACAAGTCCCATCAATAGTAAACGCTATGTAATCAAGTTATATTATGTAGCGCTCAACAGCTGTTTCAGTGCTATCACTAAGCATCGTCAGCAGGGGCCTCCATACCATGAACGCTGCAATATATATATATTTATATTAATGTGTAATGTGTGTTGATGAAAATCTGGTGAGAGAGATATCTGCACACACACCCATTTATGTAATGTGTGTGTGTGTGTGTGTGTATATGTGTGTGTGTGTGTGACTTAGGAACCGATGCATTCATGCAAATAGTCAGTACCCCACAAAAGGTGCATGCTTTAAACGCAGGAATAGGTTGTTTGTCCTGCTATAGAGTTGGGGTCCCCGAGTCCCTGAATACCTTGTGCGAGAACATTCTGCGCGCTCAGAGTTTCGATGCGTAAAATCTGACATGCGCCCACAATGGCTGAATAACGCACGGTGCTTATATAAGGTATAAACAAAATAAAGATGAGCGCTAGCGATTAGATGGTGCAACAGATTGGTAGATAAAAACTTATTGTATAAAGGCTCCTCAGCTGCTTCATATACAGGGGGGATGGGAACCCCCAAAAAAGCAAATGGAAGAAGAGCATGAGAAGCGCTACCGGATACTAAATATGTTTATTTAAGACAATAAAAATTCAATAAAAACAAAGTAAATGTACAATTGTTCTTGTTCACTGCATAACTAGCCCACAATATTTTTTCATCTTTCAAGCACACTGGCTGGACATTAATCAATCTACATTTAGCCTTGGGTTATTACCCCTTATGTGTGCACACCTGTGGATTACACTACAGCACAATAGACCCTCCTTTGTTTTTTGGGATATAGGTACCTTATACCCAACTTCTTTGGAACCCATGACCCACCATACTCCAATTCATCTGCAGGCTCTGACTACCAATTAAGCTTTTGCTGTATATTTTCTTTATAATATCATTTTTAATAATCCCAATAAAAGTTCATTTTATCAGGTCCCTATAGAACATCTACTACTCAGTCCACCATTATCCAATTATACCCCTCTTCTCCTTTTCCTCATTTCCCCCTTCACACATTGTAGATAGAGTCTGATCTTCCATAATACCGAATTTTGTATATCTTTATATACTTCTTGGTCTGAATTTAGCCACCCCCCCCCCTTTTTTTTGGTTTCTTCCATATTATCTATACCACACAGTACCGTGTATTAGTATGAGGCTCATATTACCAATCCATTTTAGGATTTCTTGTATACTTATTCTTTGGACTCATTCTTTCTCATAGAGATTTTTTTGTTGAGATTCACTCCCACCGGCCAATCAGTTCTTTTCCACTTAACAGTGCGCCATAATTTCCCCTAAAACCCTGTCTTTACCTATTCCCCTTTTCCCTTAATCCTATCCTACCAATTAAGCTGCCTGATCACCAGCTATTATTTAGTTATTGCAGATTTGTCTTTTGTTTTGCCTATTGTTTATCTGACAAATATACTTTGTTTTTATAAAATTTTTATTGTCTTAAATAAACATATTTAGCTTACATAAGGTGCCTGTGTGTATTCATTCTGGATCCGGCCCTTCCTCGCTCCCTGTACCCCATAACACCCCTATTTATCCTGCCAACCTCCCACAAATTCCTTTGACGCTTCTTTTGTCATTTTCCAAACCTCATTAGGGTAACACCTAAAGAATAGAAGAACCCAAAGACATAGTTCTGTTCTGTAACATTTATCCTATTCCATACCTGTAATTCATACATTAAAATAGTCATTAAGTATTACACAAAGTTTAAACACAATTACCCAGCAGTTATGTATTCCCGGTGATGATTTTCCAGTATTGGCATGTACACAATGGCACATATACACAGTGTTGCTTAGCAACTCGCCTACATGAACTCACACAGGAAAAGGAACAAATTCTCTAGAAAAGAACAAGTGTCAACCGTTCAAAAGGATTCACTGGCGCTATGTGACACACGGAGGCTGCTTCTCCGCAGACCCTCGCAGGGACAAGTCATTATTTAGACGTGGAACCACTGTTTTGGTTCTTTCCTTGTTACATCAGTGTCTGTAGGATTATCTTGTCATATCAGCAGAAATCTAAACATTACCGCTAAGGACGAAAAATAAAGCCAGTGTCTAAACTTTCTCCTTATTTTATTAAAGAAAACATCTATCTCTTTATTAAAGTGAATACGTAACTTTTAAAGAGTTAATAAGAGAAGCAGGCGTCTTATGCCGGATGAGTGTGGAATAATCCTGCGTAACAAGCTGAACATCAGTGGGGTCCAGGGGTCTTGTAGATTCACATGGAAGTGTGAACACAGGGGGGATCCCCTATCAGATCCCTGCTCGGATCCCGGAGATCTTAGGATTCAACCCAAAGCCCCATTGTGTCAATAAAGGTCCATTTATTTGCTCGCAGCGCAGTGTAATATCACGCGACCGTCTCACGTTTTCATATATCAGCACAAGTCTCACACACCTGTCACACAGATTCAGACTGGTGACAGGCATCACGTCGATCGGTCCCGGTTACTACGGTAACATTCACAAACGTGTCAGCTTTACGGATAACGCCATAATGTCCCCTGTGCCATTGCTGATAGTGTTTGGTTGGCAGGGGCACGTTTGGCATAAACAGTTAAACAGTGGGGTATATAAATATATAGTGCCCCTGTTCCTCTGATTCACACCACGGGCTATTGCGCATGCAGTCAGCATGACTATGCAATGTACGTAGCATTAGGGGATGGAGATTCTCTTTGAAGACCGCGTGTAGTAAAAGGAGGCGTCAGTGGCATGTCTGGGAAAAGTGGGTGAACGGAGGTATTAGATCCCTGTGTGTATATTCCCTATATAAGGGGGAAAATACACACAGATACAGGTTGTGGGGCTGGACTGGACAGTAAGGTGGAGATAAGGGTGAACCTGATCCTGTCTCTGGATGCTGTTCCTCCATATTGTTCTGTCAGCTCCTCCACTCTCTTCTCTCTCCTTTTTTCTTGTTCTCTTCAACTGAGCGACCATTCAGTGAGTGAGCGACCATTCAGTGAGTGAGTGACCATTCAGTGACTGAGCGACCATTCACTAAGTGAGTGACCATTCAGTGAGTGAGCGACCATTCAGTGACTGAGCGACCATTCAGTGACTGAGCAACCATTCAGTGAGCGACCATTCAGTGACTGAGCAACCATTCATTCAACCTTCCCTTCCCCAGAGCCTGACCCTAACCATCCCTTTCCCAGAGCCTAACCGTGACCCTCTCTTCCCCGCAGCCTGATCTTAACCCTAACCTCTCTCCTATCACTAAGAGTCCCGGGGAGGTCAATCACCTCTCTTGCAGCGGGCCCGGCAACGCTTCAATATTCTGAAAAAAATAATCTGAAACAGCTGCATATATGACAAAGACAAGTATCTTGCCGTGGACCCCCAAAAGTCCAGTTACCCCGATTGCTGCTGACATCCATGTTCTCCCATTAATAATCACTTTGTTGTCTCTAAATGGTAAATATTATCAATATAAGGTGTCCATTTAACTATCGGTAATACTCACATTTGGTTGGTATAATAAAACTCTGATATAACAGAAATCACACCTCTCTTTCTTATTGCTTGTCGGTCTATTAATCTTCTCACTTTTCCCCCAGTTTCAGTTCTTTTTTCCCTTGTGGAATATAAAGCCGCTGTCTCTTCCTAAATTTATTGTTTATCATAAGTTTCTTTTATCAAGTGGCCAGAAGTGAATTATTATTATTATTATCATTATTTTTGTTGTTGTTTATATGCTTAAAGCTTTTGTTCTCTGGTCAATAAAAGGATAATTATGTTAGCAATTGACTGAACCCATGAAGAAGGTTGAATTTTGACATTTTCTTTTATTTATGGTCTGCAATATAATTGCTTTATCCATATCTTGCGTTATATAAGAAATATATATTTACTGTTAATAAATAAAAGTTTTTTACAAAAAATAATAATAATGATGACAATAAGAATTTTAAAAAAATTGTTTTGTTTTTTTAAATAAAATTAAAAATAAGAATAAATTTTTTTTATCAAACCTATGAATAATGCTACTAGAACATAGGGCTGGATTAGATAGTGCTGTGCTCGGAAAGACAGTTCTCTGTGCAGGTAAGGAGAGGCCCAGGGGCAGATGTTGTCCAGTTTGATGGGTGTGGGTCCCCACTTAGAACGGTGCTCCGAAAGGTAGGAAAAAAAAGTCAGCCCACTCCTTTTCCTAATTCTAACCCTAACCCTCACCCTCCCTTCCTGGAAGCCTAACCCTAACCCTCCCTTCCTGGCAGCCTGACCCTAACCCTCCCTTCCTGGCAGCCTGACCCTTACCCTCCCTTCCTGGCAGCCTGACCCTTACCCTCTCTTCCTGGCAGCCTGAACCTAACTCTCCCTTCCTGGCAGCCTGAACCTAACCTTCCCTCTCCCACAGCCTAACCCTAACCCTCCCTCTCTCACAGCCTGACCCTAACCCTCCCTTCCCCGCACCCTAGAGAGGTTACTCACCTTTCTCTGCGATCCAGTGGTCCGGGGGTAGCGGCGGAGGGATATCCGCGGCGGCGGTATTTCCGAATAAGAATGGGTTGAGTATGCCAATCGGCATACTCAGCCATTGTAAAAAAAAAATCTAAAGTGGGAACTATTCGAAATAGGGACATCCGAAAAGGAAATTTCAGATGTTCCAATTTCGGAAAGAAGATTTTCGAACCGGAGACTGACAACGCAAAGAGACAAACTCTGAGTCTGACTAGGGATTGGGTCTGGACAGGGGTAGGGCCACTATCTGGGGTGTCTGGACTGTGAAGCAGTCAGAGGCTGGCAGCATAACACAGCGCTCAGAATCTCCTCGCGGCTCTTGCACATGCGCGGTTAGGAAAAAGCGGATATTTTCCGGCTTATCCCCTTTCCATAAGTCTAGATCCAGGCCACAATCTGCACAACATTCTCAGCCGGGATTCCCTCGAGAGGTTGCCAAGGATTCCCGAGTTCCTACATAGCAGCAATGATTATCCGGCCCAGGTTTCAACAGCGAGTTTGGCTGATCTACAGTAAGGTCTCTGGAGGGCCGAGGAGCAGTGATTCCATACTTCAGGCCAACCAAGCCACGGCTCCAGACTATCCAGACATACTGTAGCTCAATAGCTCACCTCTGCTCTAATGACAACTAAAGGTCAGCTGATCACATGCCCAGACATTACATGGCTTTACTGCATCCGTCGCTGAGTTATTCCAGAAATCATTCGGTGGATCATTTTGCCGTTTCTTGCAGGCACACAAATGCCTGTGATTCACATTCCATTAGGTTGTCCTTGGTAACGGTGATGTATTACCGGGCTGAAGTTAGCCTTGTTGACAACTGTGACAGGTAAATGTTTGTGCTGATTCCACAGGGAATGATGACAACTGTATAAGATATCATTTGAGTTGAACTGGAATATTACATGCATTTGAAGCAGCGTGCTGTTTATTCAGACTCAATTGAACAATAATGGGTGTGAAATAGGAGCATTACAATAAAATGTATGACTATTGGCCTTCTTATTTTATACATTGATGTAAGGACTAGTAAATGTTCACTTAGGGCTGTGAGCTTAAGTGCATCTAGCAAATAACAGAGTGCAAGTGGCTGCAAATAAACAGGCAGGAGATATTTCAGATGACTGAAATATACAACGCTACAGACAGTCGCATGGTTTTCAGTGTACGCAAATGAATATCAGGAAGCTTGTGATATTACCAAAGGGGTGTGTCCTATACCACCAAGGGGCATGTCCTGTACCACCAAAGAGGTGTGCCCTGTAAATAGCTCCACCCATGGGTGTGTCTATCACCAACAATAAAACTAATACTCAAAAAGTATGGTAGCCAGTATTTATTGATTGTTGAATTGTCAATGAATAAAAATATTCAGTATTATTGTGAAGACTGTGAATAGAAGATCCACTGACTTTTTCATCTTTATAGCAGATAAAAGTAGGTGCCACTGCAGCTGATTAACAAAGTGTATTTTTAATTTCTGTCTTCATTATCTTAGATAACGTTGTCTTAGATAACTGCCTGTCTATGATTGCATCTTGACCTCCATGAAATTGGCCTCTATAGGCCTCAATTTAACTGAATCAGCATCAGGAAGATAGCTAAACACTTCAGGGAGATCACCCTCTCTTCAGGGAGTCAGGGAGATCACTCACTCTTCAGGGAAAGTCATAGACCTGGCAATCATGAATTGAATACAATAGTTGCACAGAGATTCAGCAACCACACAGGTTAGCATGGCGTGCAATAACATAAGCAGTGCTTCTACATCTGATCAGATATTTAAAGGATGCGTTTTGTAATTGAATTAATTTATTAAAATTATTACTAATGTTGCTAATGTCTGTAGTTTCTTGTTTGTGGTAAACAAAATTGAAAACCATCACAATAAACAATATGTCCATTATTGTACAATAATTATTAGTAATTTATATTAATATTGCTAATTAACATTGTGTTAATAACCCTATTTTGGGTTCTGGACTCCTCCTCTTCTTCTACGTTAGCAGACTGCTGTGTGATAAAATCTAATTTAAAGTCAGTAATTATTCAGGCTCCAGTGAGATAATTCATTTAATAGTTACCAGTGGATTCTGAAAAACACATAAAACTTAATTTTCTTTTCTATCATGCTGGCCCAGATCCATTTATTAGTGGCTCTGAACTCTGGCATATGAGCATACACCCTCGCTGCTGAAACATGAGGAAGAAGTCATTTGATAATTTTATAGTGAACATTAATTTGGAAGGAACGTACATTGCTACAGGTGAGTTCTGATTGCCTGACATTTTGTTTCGCACAATCACATAGAGTGACAAAAGGAACACAACATTTTACCTTTGTAGACACTATTGTAGCTTGCTATTAATAGTTGTTTTCATATTCTATGTACTGGACGTTTCACTTTGTCAGGTTTTCAGTACTGTCAGACATGGCATAATTACATATAGAGTTATTGCATCTGGGCACAAGAAGAATGTAAATTGTTCTGAGAAAACGAAATTCAACATCTCATTTAATTATGTAATTATTGGCACTGCAACACCTTCTGAATGACAAATCAACGATTTAAAGTTACTGATTTCTTTCTGCTATTCAGAGCAGTTTTCAACGGGTTTTTTTTAATTATTATTTCTATTTTTTTTTCTTAATAGTGTAATTCATTTATTAAAATCCAAGCTAGAGATTGGGAGAGAGAGAAGGAAGAAGAGGGGCAAGGAAGGGTAGGGGGGAGTGATATGGGAGAGGTGGAGAAAGAGGAAAGGGTAGGGGGAGAGTGATATGGAAGAGGTGGAGAAAGAGGGAAGGGTAGGGGGAGAGTGATATGGAAGAGGTGGAGAAAGAGGGAAGGGTAGGGGGAGAGTGATATGGGATAGGTGGTGAAAGAGGAAAGAGTAGGGGAGAGTGATATGGGAGAGGTGGAGAAAGAGGAAGAGTAGGGGGGAGTGATAAGGGAGAGGTGGAGAAAGAGGAAGGGTAGGGGGTAGTGATATGTGAGAGGTAGAGAAAGAGAAAGAGTAGGGCGGAGTGATATGGGAGAGGGGGAGAATAGAGGAAGGGTAGGGGGGGAGTGATATGGGAGAGGTGGAGAAAGAGGGAATGATGGGGAGAGTGATTTAGGAAAGACATAAAGAGTGATACGAGAGAGGTAAAAATAGAGTGAGAGAGAAGTAGTAATGGTCTCTGGAGAGGGGGTGTGAGAGAGGGAGGGGGAGGGTAAAGAAAAATAATTGATGGTAGAAAAAATGGGGATAAAAAAGATGAATTTAATTTAGACCTTTCGAAAGAGAGGTGGAGAGAGGAGTTAGGGGGAGAGAGGAGTGAGAGGGAGAAAGGAGTTAGGGGTATAGAAGTTAGGGGGAGAGGAGTGAGGGGGATAAAGGAATGAAGGGGAGAGAGGAGTTAGGGGGAGAAAGGAGTGAGAGGGAGAGATGAGTGAGAGGGAGAGAGGAGTGAGGGGGAGAGTGAAGTGAGAGGGAGAAAGGAGTGAGGGGGATAAAGGAGTGAGGGGGAGAGAGGAGTGAGATTAAGGGTCACAGGGCTGAGTTCTATTTGTACTGTACCGTCACCATATGTATATGTATAATTACCATAATAATAAAAAACATAATTCAAGCTACATTTATTGTAAGGAACAGTTACTGAATTGCTTTGTCCCCTGGTGTCTATAATGGTATAGCATAGAACACCCCCAGTAAGAGCAGCAGACACCCAGTACGGAGGAGTGGAAGGAGATAGTAACACGGGTGACTCAGGTCTGATAACGCCATTGTTTTATCACCCAGTTCTGATGAAACAGGTCATTGTCTATGGCTGATCTGTCAATCTCTGGGTGATATGCTGTTTAATATGACACTGGTGAAAACAGGATGAGTAATAGTACATGATGCTGCAGGATCAGCGTGACAAGCATAATACAGGATGTGAGAATAGATTAGTAGACCAGTCATTTCTCAGGTTATATAAGGTGAAGGGGATGAACATCAAACATACTTGTAAAAAGATCTGCAAAATGCAAAGGTTAGAAAATAGAGATATATAAATAACCTGTTATTCTCCATTATCCTGGCATATCTTCACCCACAAAGGAACTGCTCTGAGTCACTGGGCCTGATCCAGACCTACGCATGAGAGCAGAGCGTATTACCGCTTCAGCTTAAAAACTTTCACTCCCATGACACCCCCCTTACCTTTACCTCCGTACGCCGGCTGAACCCTACCCTAACTTTTCCCGGCGTCAGTACGTATTTTCGTAGCGACGCGCTGATCGTACCGGGCTAAGCACGCCCATACTGTACAATTTAAATGGCTCCCCCGCCTACATTCCCTAACTCCAGCGTCCATACTAACTTCGTAATATAAACACGCCCCGTCGTCGGAAAATACGCAAAGAATACGGATGCCTGAATCACCGCTACGAAAAGGTCTTTGGAACGACCGGAAGCTGTCACTCTGCACATGCGCAGTGCCTTTTTTCTGCCGATTTTACACTTACGACCAGCGTACGATCGCTCGCGAGCGTAGGTCTGGATCAGGCCCACTGTGTGTAAAAAACTAACTTTGCTCATATCAACAGACCCTGAACAACGATCTGTCAGTGTGTGGACGTCAGGTGATTGATCTGTTACAGATGATTTATGAGATCTCTTACACTGGGCTGTATGCACACGTGGAGTTGAGTGCGTATTTTTAGGTACGTTATAACGGCACATGCGTAGTAACTTTATTTCCGTCAGTAATGTAGAATATACGCAGGTAAGTGCTTTAGGCACGGACATGTGAATCGCACTTGGGGACATACGTACGGAGGGGCGGGGTAGGAATCCGTACTTGAAAATTGACATGAAAGTGGGCAGGGGGAGGCATTTAAATGAATGCTTGAGGGCGTGGTTATAAAGAATCGCACACACACGGAAGACGTATACCCACGTAAGTACGCACGTAAAGATCAGAGTGGTCTATGGAGGTGTACGGACGGGAGAGGGGAGTGTCGTGGGCGTGGCCTTGCTGCGTGTGCGCGTATAATTGTGTACTGTGAATACAGCCCTGGATCTCTATGTTCGGCACTGTTAAACCTCCATATGGGGCTCATTCGCTAAATGGGGGGGGGATGGTTGGAAAATTGAGTAATAACAATTATTATTATTAATAATAATATCAATAATATAAGAATATTGATAATAATAATAGGCTGGATCCAGACCAGTTGCTGCAGTGGATCTGATACCGCACCCTGACAAATTGTGCGCACATGTGAATAATAGAGAAGGACTGAAGGCAGCTGTGACTGTACAGTTATATCCCTCCCCCCGGATCCAGCGTACCATCCTGATCCGGTCTGCTACTGCTGCACCTGCACATGCACCGCAGTACCAGAAGGGGGCGCTTCTCGATCGCTAAACGCCAAGCTGTAATTAAGGATCTGGCCCAAAAATAGTAGCTAAATGATTAAGAAACATAATTAAATCTTTTGACGGATGTCTTCTCTGTGTCTTCCAGTGTTTCAGTCTGTCTTTGTCTAGTGTATCATAGTAAGCATTCATTTCAGCACTGGCAGCAAAGATATTTCTTTTCATCTCATTCACCTTAGGAGAAAGTCAATGAGTTCTACATTATTTTCATCCCCATTGTTTCCCTTTCCTAGTCATGATATGTGAATTATTAAGGCTGAGAGTCATTCAGGATTCATTTTATGTTACAATTGCACTTGACCTTGAAATAGTTCCACAGATTTGTTTAGTGTTTTATGAATGAGATTGATTGATCTAACAAAGTTACTATGGAGGAAAAGCAGAAGCGTTAGCAGTAGCCAATCAGAGTCTACTGTAACTTTCCTCAAAATGTTAGCTAGAATCTGATTGGTTGCAACACCGCCACTACTGCTTAAGCAGCTTCATCAAATGTACACCAACGAGTTAAACATACAAAGGGGACTTTTTATTACATTCAAAAATGGTTCTCTACACAAGACTAACCAGCATTACCCAGAACCTCCTCTGGTCTTGAGAACTCAGGTCATAATACTTGATGGTCTGCTGGGATCAGCCCCTTGGGCCCAGATTTACTAAGCTGTGGGTTTGGAAGAGTTGAGATGTTGACCATAGCAACCAATCAGATTCTAGCTGACATTCTCTAGTATGTAATTAGTTAAATGAGATCTAGAGTCTGATTGGTTACTATGGACAACATCTCCATTATTCCAAACCCGCAGCTTAGTAAATCTGGTCCTTGGTGGGGACATTTCAGATTGGGAGGTGACGGTTTCATCAGGATTTTATTTCCTGGATATTTTGCAGATAGATAAGAGGAAATAATGGCTTCATGCGGATTTGCTCAGAAAGAAGGAGATGCCTTCCCCTAAGAGTAGTTCATTCATATACTGAGGGTCCTACTGTTGTATTTGAGTGGAACAGGAATAGATTGGAAATTGGGAACACACTGTCTAAACTGATAAACATACAGCAGCTGTGTCACTAGAAGGGTACAGGGGGTGCGCACCTCACCTGGTTCCAGATCATCAGAGAGCTGATACTACTCTGGCAGCAGTCACAGTGTCACATTGCCTGACCCGATACTGCTAAGCAGCGGTAGGTCAGATAAGAAGAGGAGAGTAAGGGTTGGAGAGGAAGGGACGGGGGTTTGTAAGATACAGGGGTGGAGAGACCGTGGGGGTTAGAGAGACACAAAAAGGGA
>WWET01003386.1:0-11912 GCA_011038615.1 Limnodynastes dumerilii
CAGATGGGTGATGCTGGGTGCTGGACAGATAGGGGGTGCTGGGTGCTGGACACTATTTGGTTCAAAATATTTTTTTTCTATTTTCTTCCTCCTAAAAACTAGGTGCGACTTATGGTCCGAAAAATATGGTATGTTAGAAACATTTACACATAAGTTCATTCCTATAGAAAACAAACGTAAAAGAATCAAGTCTAATCCAATGTGGTTAAATAAAAAGGTAAGGGATGAAATGAAAAAGAAGAAGCAAGCATTTAAATAGTTTAAATCTATAAGGAATATAATAAGAAATGCAAAAAGGAAATCATATTAGCAAAAATAGAGACTGAAAAACAAGTTGCAAAGAAAGTAAGACAAACCATAACGTTTTTTAAGTATATAAATGGCAAAATGATCAGCAAAGACAATATAGGACCCCTAAAAAGTGAGATGGGTGGATTGATAAATGATGAAAAGGAAAAAGCAGAGGTATTAAACACTTTTTTTCATCAGTATTTACTAGAGAGGAACAAATGGTAGGAATAATACATAAAAATTAAAATGCAACCGTACTATCACTTAATATTTGTTTACCAAAAGAAGAAGTCCAGAGGCGGTTAAAGAAAATTAAGATAAATAAAGCTCCTGGCCCTGACGGCATACACCCAAGGGTTCTTATGAAGCTACATTCAGAAATTGGTAGACCATTATTTTTAACTTTCATAGATTCAATTTCATCAGGCTGTGTACCAAGGGATTGGCATATAGCAGATGTAGTGCCATTGTTTAAAAAGGGAATAAGATCACAACCGGGTAATTATTGACCTGAAAGTCTGACATCAGTAGTTGGGAAAATGCTGGAAGGGATACTAAGGGATAAAATACAGGATTTCTTGATGTGCAATAAGATTATTAGTGGGAATCAGCGTGGATTTGTGAAAGATGGGTCATGCCAAACAAACCTAATTAGCTTCTATGAGAAAGTTAGTTTGAACTTAGACCAGGGTTGTTCAGTAGATGTGGTCTACTTAGATTTTGCAAAAGCCTTTGATATAGTGCCACACAATAGATTGGTCCACAAAATAAGGGAACTGGGTCTAGGAAACAACATTTGTACTTGGATCAAAAACTGGTTGGAGAATAGGGAACAAATAGTTGTGATAAATTAAACTTTTTCTAATTGGTCAAAAGTTTTAAGTGGTGTACCTCAAGGTTCTGTGCTGGGACCACTCCTTTTTAATATATTTATTAATGACCTTGGTGAGGGTTTAGAGGGCAAGTTTTCCATTTTTGCAGTTGACACTAAACTATGTAAGGTAATAGAATCTGAGCAAGATGTAGCGTCTCTGCAGAGGGACTTGAATAAACTGAAGGATTGGGCGGCCAAATGGAAGATGAGGTTAAACAAGGACTGGAGAGTGGGCATGACATAGGAGAGCCGCTGACAGATGTTTCCTGGTCAGGTAAGTGCGGCGGCGTCTGCCGCTAAGCATGACACCGTTTGTTATTACCCAGTCTTGATAATACTGATTTTTAAAATTGTAAAACGCTACGTAATCTGTTTGCGCTATATAAAAACCTGTTAATAAATAAATAATAAATCTGTCACGAGATGAACACAAGGCAATTACGGAAATTAAATCATAAAACCTTTGGATAAAGAAAGAATGCATAAAAAGGGGCATAGATGTAAGGAAAGACTGTGTAATTCTGCCACTATATAAATCATTGGTAAGGCCTCATCTCGAATACGCAGTTCAGTTCTGGGAACTAATCCATAAAAGACATTTTGGAACTAGAAAGTGTTCAGAAAAAGGCGACAAAATTGATAAAGGGTATGGAGTCATTGAGCTATGAGGAACAGTTAGCCTGTTTAGGTATGTTTTCTTTAGAAAAGAGGCATCTAAGAGGATATATGATTACAATATACAAATACATTAAGGGTCAATACAGAGAACTTTCATAGGAACTTTTTACCCCAAGGACTGTACACAGGACACGGGGTCACCCACTAAGGTCAGAGGAAAGGAAGTTTCACAACCAGCAAAGGAAAGGGTTCTTTACAATAAGGGCAGTCAGGATGTGGAATTTACTGCCAGGGAAGGTTGTGACGGCAGTATAACACTTGATATGTTTAAGAAAGGGTTAGACACATTTTTAGAAGAAAAGGATGTCCAGGGTTACCAGGACCACTAATTTAAATGAAGGACAATAGTGGAGCCAGGGAGTAATAGAACGTCATCTTGGGTCAGCAGGGATTTTTTTTCAGATTGCAACAGTTTGGAGGTTGCTTCATAAGGATTAACTTCAATTATAAAGATAGCGATCACAGGAGATCCAAAAATAGGTTGAACTTGATGGACTGGTGTCTTTTTTTCAACCTCATCAACTATGTTACTATGTATCCTCCTGGGTTTCCTGTGGGGTAATAAATACCTATGGTGTAATTGTATTTCAGTAAATTCCAGTGGTCTAATTGCATGTTAATGGTCTAATGGTATGTTAATACTAATGACTCTGTTTAACGTTTAACAAAGATTTTGGGTGCATCCACAAGTACCCTTTTAGATCTTTACTGTATGTTTTGGAAATACTATATATAATTTGAGGCCAGGTATCTATTAGTAGAACACAACCAATCCTGACCTTCTATTTCTATATTAGTGAACGTGGTCACATCTTTTTAGACATTCATACATTGTCATTCTAATGATGCTGAGTGTATGAATGTTGTAAATATTACATTAGGTCTTCTATACCACGCCCTTTTTAACAGTGTAAGAGAAATGGAGGGAAAGGATGTCTGTTGTAAAATTTAAGTGACAAAGGACTGGGAATCTGGGACTTCGATTCGGGTTCCTCTTGGCTCACAGTTCTGGGAGGTCAATATGAGAAGCTGGGTGCCTTGATGTAAGTCTTGCTCATTGGCTTTTTTGGTTGATAAGGAGGTGCACTGAAGGAGACTGAGAAGCGTCAGATGATGGTTGCCAACAAATTGGTGTGAGCTGGTGCACAGGAAGAGGTGAGGCACCAGAGGAGCAGAGCAGGACCTCTATTGAAAGAGTAATGTTGTCTGGATCTCTGGGATAATTGCTGGAGTTGGACTACTGTAGACTGGAGCAGGAGGTTGGGTCACCGATAGCACTGGTAACAGACTGCAGGCAACTTGAGCTGTATGCAGAGTGCACTGCAGGGATTAACACTGGAGGCAGATTGAGACTGAAGGAGATTTATAGAGAAAGCAGACTAGAATGCAAGGTTTAGCAAAGGAAGCAGATTGGAACTGTTTGAGGGGTGTCAACGTACCGCATACTATATCCGGACTTCTGAACCGGCGCCATTTTACATTTGCATGAGAAACCTAGGGGACCTTAGTCCTCTAGAGGCACCCCTTAATCCTTAAAATTAACTTTTCTAGACCAACACCTTCTGTTATCTGTTGGTCTCAGACATGTTTCCAAATAATGTTATACTAAAGGGTGTTTGTCTGTATCAATTTATAATTCAACTGGTGCTTTGCAACATGGCGGTAAGCACATTAAAAAAAATGCCCCAGCACATTGCCAATGATCCAGTAGTTTACCTGCCATTTTTTATGTAAAAAAGGCAGAAATGTACCCTCTCGCACTATCCCAGACATACAGTTAGCCAGATTTATCGACTTCTCCTAGACGACAAATATCCTTCCGCTACTCTCTATACAAGACTATGGGACCGTGACCTCAACCGACAGGACACAGATGAACTGTGGACTAAGACTTATCAGTTTACATAAGCCAGTTCCAGTAGCTTAGGGGTTTTGGAGACACACTATAAAGTGCTGACACAGTGGTATCGCTGCCCGGACCAGCTGGCACGAATGCATTTGGGGATCTCGGCCGCCTGTTGGAGATGTGAAACAGAGAAAGGCACATTCCTCAATATTTGGTGGAATTGTGCTAGACTTACGTCGTACTGGTAAAGTTAAAAGAGCTGTCCTCAATGATATTGGGATGTCCTATTCCGTTGGGACCCTCCGTTTGGCTTCTCAATTGCATAGATACTCCGATTTCTCAATATAAAAAAACCTATGATGGTGCCAAATACATATAAAGTATAAGGAATAAATAAACTCAAAGGGAGGGATCCAGACCTAAGTGCTTGTTACGCTTCATCGCGTAGCGTATTTACGCTAGCGTATGTTCTATGCACTCCCCTAGGCACTCCCCTCGCTTGTCGCTTGTACGTACTTTGGCTGTTTTACGCTTCCCAAACCCTACCTTAATTTTTCAAAGCGTAACTACTGATGTACGTAAAGGCTTCACATACATAAGTGCCTAAGCCCGCCCATACTGTACAATTGAAATGCCTCACCCCGCCTCCGAAGCGTAATTACGGGTGTCGTATGGATGTCCCGCCCCTTTGTTCGTAGTTACGCTGTTGATACAAGGCTGGTACATTTGATCAGAATTACGTGGCGTAACATCTGCCGCGTGCATGTGCAGTACATACAAAACAGCGTTTTTACATCACTGGCTAGCGTATGTAGCTCAGGATCTGGCCCAAAGAGGATATCTAGCACAATCTGAGCTGCTGCATCCAAGCAGCCATTCCTAAAATAGATAATCCAAAAAAAGAATAGTGCTGCGCTGGATTGGGCAAGAGAAATTCCTCTTAAATACAAAATGTATACTACTGAAATAAAAAAAAGTAACAATTTAATATAATAAAACAAAATAAATAAAAACATAATTCTAGATACTCAAATGCAACTATTTGTAGCCATATAAATTATTGTATATGTAGAAAAAATTATCTTTTTGCAAAAGTAAATAAACAGAATTGTGCAATCCAGCCAGGGCCACTGTCATCACATGCAGAACCCGGGACCCAGCTGTGGGGGCCCGCCCCCTATGTGACGTGCTTTGCAGGGAATTTCCCTGCGCATTGACCAGCTACTAAATAGCTCTGAACAGCAAGTATTGGTGGCAGGATACCGCCGATACCTGCTGCTACAGAGCTATGTAAGTATCGGCGGGCCCCATCAGGTCCAGACCCGGGACAGTAGTCCCGGCTGTCCCCCTCTGATGGCGGCCCTGAATCCAGCAATGTGGTTAATGGTTCAAATGAGCAATGCTCCGTAATTATATATAACTAGTCAAAGGCCCATCATAATGACAGGGAAAAATATTCCCCATTAATTTTTCCCTATGTCTCTCAGTATTCCCCTGCATGTCTCCAGCTCCCAGTGTTCCACAGCATGTCTCTCCAGCTCCCAGTATCCCCCATCATGTGTCTCCAGCTCCCAGTATTCCCCATCATGTGTCTCCAGAACCCAGTATCCCCATCATGTGTTTTCAGCTAACAGTATTCTCCATCATGTGTGTCCAGCCCTCACAGTATTACCCATCATGTGTCTCCAGCCTCCACAGTATTCCCATCATGTGTTTTCAGCCCCTCAGTATTCCCCATATTCTGTCTTCAGCTCCCCAATATTCCCCAGCATGTCTTCAGCTCCCCAATTGTGTCCAGCCCCCACAGTATTCCCCATCATGTGTCTCCAGAACCCATTATCCCCCATCATGTGTGTCCAGCCCCCACAGTATTCTCCATCATGTGTGTCCAGTCCCCACAGTATTCCCCATCATGTGTGTCCAGCCCCCACAGTATTCCCCATCATGTGTGTCCAGCCCCCACAGTATTTCCCATCATGTGTGTCTAGCCCCCACAGTATTCCCCATCATGTGTGTCCAGCCCCTCATTATTCCTCATCATGTGCCATCAGACCCCAAGTAATCCCATCATGTCTCTAGCTCCCACTCTGCATACTATCTCTCTCTATAGCAGTTTCTCTTCCCTCTTCCTGTCTCTCTCCTCTGTCTGTGTCTCTATCCTCTGCCTGTGTCTTTATTCTCTGCCTGTGTCTCTCTCTTTTGAGTGTCTCTCTCCCCTCTGTCTGTGTCTCTCCTCTCCCTGTCTCTCCCCTCTGTTTGTCTGTCTCCCTCCCCTGTGTCTTCTCTCTCCTGCTGTTGCCTGGCTCTCTCCTCACAGCATGCGAACTCTGTGCACCGCATTATGTGTCCCCAGGAAACATGCACCCATTCTTTACAATCCGTGCGGTGGAGCCGGGAACTGCAGGACCAATGCAGGAGGGAAGAAAGCCTTTAGTGAGAGCTGCGGTGAGTAGAGCCGCATGGGGTCAGGGGTGGTGACCGGAGCGGCACTTGGGGGGTGGGAGTCGGGGAGCGCTGGTGAGGCTTTTTTTTTTAATTCTGCTCCTAACCGTTGGAGCACGCGCAGTAGCATCACAACGTGTGGACGTTACTGCGCATGCATATGACAGGTGAGGAGCAGAATGGCTTTTATATATATAGATGTTTCATTTGTCTTCAACTCACATGTCAAGGTTACCAAAAGTGTTTCAATAGAAAGTGGCAGTTGGAAATAGGCAAAACGAAAGGCACTGTTGAGTCCCAAAGAAATGGTATCATATACAATAATTTATTTGCCCACATGAGGAAGGTGTTAAGATGTCTTAATAGACAATAATTAATTTGAGTGGGCACAATGGAAAGCACTGTCCACAAGTGGAACTGTGTCGAACTGTATGCATCGGAAATAACATGAATTAAATTAATCTTCAAACGTGATCAAGATATGCTTTTGATATATCATTCATCACTCTCATCTTGATCATTGGTGTTTTAAGGCGTATTTCTAAATTTAAATCAAATAAAGTATTTTGCAAGTGCAATCCTGCTCTGGCAATGATATGTATGCTGGCACTTCTACCTATTGGAGCAGGAGTGTGCCCAAGTATTTATGTCTAGAGGTGCCACATCCAGAAATGTAATTATTGTACTTTAATGTCATAACACCTGACACAGTATTGGGCCATAGTGTGACTAGTCCACGTGGTGGTTGCTGCTCCTGTAGCTACTGACAGCTGGACATGCAAGACACTAGACATTTTTGCTCATGCTGAAGATGTATTACCATTAATTACCAATGATTCCTATTTGTAAAACTGTTTATAAACTATATTTTAAAAATAGAAAGCATTAGTTATCATTTCAATACGTAGATTGCGTATATGCGGTCTTTTAGACCGCATTAATGCAATCTACATATCTAAACGATACGCAGATTACCTACAATAGCTAATACGCATGCGCAGTAGCTATTGTTCATTGAATTACGTCCGTCTATGGAAGACGGACGTAGTTCTGAATCTACCCCATGATTGGTAAATACTGGAAACTGGAGATATATGATGGGGTATACTGGGAGGCTGGAGATACATAAATGATAAGATATACAGTCTGTTTTGTGTGGCGGTTTTAAAGATGAAGTGAGAATTGTATAATGGAGCCTGTAATATATAGTGGTGACTATTATGACACTTATTTTGGTTACAAGATTGCGTTGTATTATGCTTACAATAATCTAGGATGGTCATTGGTGTTAAAATGTTAAACAGAAGGGTTGTTATTAGGAAGTTCTCCCTGCACATTGCCTGTCTGTGCAGCCTAGTCTCCAGAAGCAAGTAACGGCATTAGGAGACTGGTGACAGTGACTCTCTTGTCTCCCACTGCTGCTGCCTGTTGCTGTAGAGCTGGGGAGCTGAGGTGTGTATCGGGGCCTCAGGACAACCATCCCGCCAGTTCCTACTTAATGGTGGTGCTGCTGAGGAGAAACCTGCGGTATTTGTAAAATAAAATTCTGAAACATTTGCAGGTATATGATAAGCTATCTGCCACTTTCAAGGCTCTTCTGCTAAGGTATTCCTAACTCTAAACAATGGGTCATGTGATATAACCATATCTCAATTCTTCTTCCAAAAAAACCCACATGCAACCTTATCAGTGGAGTCCCAAGGGAAGGCCATTCAAATTTGACATGACTTAACTTTCATGTGGTGTCTTTTTAATCCAAGAGATGGACTTTTCCCATAGCCCTTGGTGCTATATTGATCTCGTATAGACATTTTTAAAAGCAACACTTTGGTAAACTATGTTAGGTACGTGTCTATTGGGGACATACCCATCTCAGACTACTCCTGACCAGTGACAACGTTTGGTGCTTTCCAGGACATTTATCACAATCAGAGGACGTTACCTGTCCGGCAAGTGGGGAGTGTACTTTGACAATAACATTGAAAATTGGAATAACCCGGTTTGTTTTGGGAGGCATCAAAGGCATTAATGCAGGCCATATTATTACATACATAGCACATAAAAAAGAGAGACGGCTTTACTGAACTTAACTGCCCTCATCGAATATCTTCGTCTGCTTTCAGAACATATATCAACAACCCTATAGATGACACAATGACAAAATACAAACAAGCAAAACAAATCCTCGAGACATACTTAATGGCACAGGCTCAACAACGACTAGATTACTCTAAACACACATTTTATAGATGGGAAACTAAAGTGTGAAAAGTTCTGGCCAACATGACAAAGGTCTGGAAAATAAGGTGAACGATAACAGATCCAAGAGAAACCTTTCAGCCAAAATCATCACTGACTGGTAAGCTATCCTGAACACATTGTATGGTAACTTTAGGATGCTATACATTGCAATCCCAATAAGTGCAACCATCCTGAACTCCTCCCAGCAGCCCACCTGCCCAGCCTCTGATGTGAGCAAAGAAATGTCTTAGACATGGATATCACAACAGACACAATCCACTGTTCAAAAGACCGCTGATCTGCATGGAAGTACTAATACCCACCCAAACTGTACAATTTAAACGCCCTCCCCCTGTCCACATTAAGGAGTTTAGGTAGGTGGAGGGGATATGCTGTCCTGTTGGACAGATCTCCAAGTGTACGGGACTAATTGTGCCATGTTCATGGTCAGATATTCAGCTGAGTTCCGCAAGTAGCTTGCAGAATTTGGCTGTTGTATGGCGGTCCGGATCCATCCCCAGGCCTTCCACTCAATGGTGAAGCTATCATGTCTAAATTCAATATGTCATTGATTTTCCAGTATTGGATATCAGTCGAAAACTTAAACTTGAAAAATTCCTTAAGAATTGTACAGTCTTTTGTGACTTCTGCAGGAATGGACCCTGTAGCTGCTAGAAGGTATATGAGCATGCAGAAGGCTGTGGTTTGTGGCAAATATCTAAGCACGTGTGAAAGTGGTAACTCTTGCATGTTATGTTATGGTAACTGTGGTGTGGTTATTGCTTAATATGTTTTTTCTACTCATAACCTTTTCACATTCACACTTAGTATGCCAGCTTTTAGCTCTCGCACATGAAATTTGCCTGAGGCAATGCTGATCTAAAACTTGTGGTCACCTATAAAGAATACTTGCTTGTTATTCATGTCTTATTTACTTTTAAAGCAGACCTTATCTAGCTTCTGCTGAGAATGCTATTAGTACAACATTCCAAATTCTTTAGATACATGATAACCTCATCTGACCTCACCATTTTACGCCATCATTTTTATCTATTACGTAATATTTACCAGCGATACTTCACTGTACACTTCACTTCACTTTTGTTACAGCACAATTTGGGAAATTGAAACCCCCTTTCATAATAATATTTATTACAATTGAAACCATTTATACTTGGAGGTACTCATCTTTTAAGTAATTTCTACAAATAGTTTAAAGAGAATCGAATAATGCACAAATAGAATTTTAAAACTTTATATACATTCTCCTAAATAAAATAGTAACAAATTACCTAAACCTGCTGGAGGTGTGGCGGTGCGGTGGGAACATATTCATAAATAATGGAGCGGTCCTAGTGTTTTGGCGGAATGTTAGAGAGATTTCTATTTTGTTGGGTCCAAACGTCTCTGAGGGTCCATTGGATACTATCCTACACAGAGAGACCCATCGCAAAATACAAGTATTCTCTCTTAAAGCACCTAGCCAATGTGGCCAGAGCAGTCATTCCCTGCCAATGGCGCTCTTCAATCCCTCCTACTGTAAAGAGTTAGTTCAATTGTATTGATTTATATGAATGTATGTACGTACGATATTTTCACTATGTTGCTACGTGGTTTCCCTGTTTCGGATACATACAGCATCCTAGTAAGAACCACTAAATACATATAGAAGCGTAGTGACCTCCATCGGAGACACAGAGCATCCTAGTGACCACTGCCTGAAACAAACAGAATCCTAGTGACCACCACCCAATACATACAAACAGTCTAATGATCTCTGTTCTATACAGACATCATTTTAGCAACCACCACCCATGCCAGTCAGCATCCTAGTCTTCTTCAAATAAAATAGGAGCTGCTGAGTGGCCTCCAGAGGCCACCAGCCTACCGGGAAAGTTCCCTGTAAGTCCTATGGCCAATCTGCCCCTGCTGTCAGAACATCTGGCGCGCGCATGCTCAGATGTTCCGAGACAGGGGACTTATGCAAATGACTTGAGTAAGTCCCCTGTCATACTTAGGTCAGGATCTGGCCCAATGTTTTATGCACTTATTGTTTGTGCAAAGCAATCTTTGATACTAAAGTTGGAATGTTATGCGTTGGCACTGTGTTTTTGTACCCAACTGGCGAAGTAAAATGTATAAATTTATAAATTCTTGCTGGATTTCTCTCTGTGCAGTTTTCTATACTTGAAGTTGAAATACTATAAATGAAGTTTTTTGAATTTACAAAAATAGTACTTTGCTTGTTTAGAGGGCACTGACTTGCGCTTTGCTTCCCCTGATACTAGTATGTCTTCATTTACATATAACCCATCATTGCAAACTGTGTAAGTTTAGCATTTTCTCTGATTTTAACCATAAAATAAGTTGAGACTCTGTACATTAAGAAAGAATGTTTACCGTGAAAAAGACCAGATAAGTTTGCATGAAGTTCTTAATATATATTTTTCCCTTTTAATCTCAGTCAAGGGGACAGCGTGTTCTTTGCTCCATGGTTGATCAAAGGTAAAGCCGGAGATGAGGACTCACCTCAGTGTAAAGTAGGTATTTCATGTGTGGGGTTGGTAGAGGCCAAAGGCATTCCTTCTAATTAGGTCTATGCCCTCTCAATGTCAGAGTCCCTGGATATATTTATAAATTGCAAAAAAAGAAAAATAGAGATAGCAACCAATCAGATTCTAGCTGACATTTTCTAGTATGTAATAGCAAAGTGAAAGCTAGAATCTCATTGGTTGCTATGGGTAACATCTCCACTTTTCTTTTTCTGCAGTTTAGTTAATCTAGCCCCCTGACTGACTGAGTAAGTAGGTTACCGCTTTGTAGACAGACCATTTCACCATTGTTTCTCCAAAACTGACTGACCCACTTTAAGCAACCCAGCATCTACAGTTCTCACTGCTGCGGAGGAGGGGAGAAGTGCCACGAAGGAGAGAAGAGCTTCAGAAGGGTAAGTTTGCAAATGGGAGGCACACCAAGGGGATAGGAAAGCACCAAGGGGAGAGGGGGGGGCCCAAAAATATTTTTCACAGCGCTGCTGAAGGGGAGAGTTTAAAAGTGATTCAGCAGCTGAGCATCGCAGATATAGTATGATAAAAGGTGCAAAGCCAGTTTTCAAATAAGCAGCGGAACCCGCACAGGAATGGGCAGTGCTGATGCTGGATGCTAAACTACGCTTTTAAATAAATAAAATGACATAGTTTAGCATTCAGTTACAGCAGAGGCCGTTCCTGTGTTGTGCTGGTCCCGCAGAGCTGATAAAGTCTCGCGGGATTAATTACATCATCAATCTCAAGAGACACAGCAGGGCTGAGGATGAACTGAGTGTGGGAGCTGCTGCAGGAGATGAGGACTCAGCGGGGGTTGGTGTGTTATATTTATATAATATGTTCTGTGTGTGGTGTACATATGTTTTGTATTGTCTTTTTGGGAGTTAAATTGCAAATAGGTATAAGGTATCATATCTGTCTTTAGTGACTGATTACATGTAAAGAAAGAGAACTTCATTTTTTATCTATTCTGTTTTTTAAATACACTATTAAT